>JACSZP010006718.1:3479-20262 GCA_016161895.1 Pinna nobilis | reverse complement strand
CTCCCACTAAGTTAAGTTTCGACGTTAATCGTGCGAAGGCGGCTAGAGAATGAACACTCTTGAAATACCTTACACTGACCACTACCTTTCCTTACATTTGATTGGCTAATGCCAATGGCAATCTCATAACAAGTTATACGTACCTTCGGAATATCAATACAATTTTTTCCCGCTATACTTCGAACTGCGGGAAAATGTTATAGTTCAACACGATCGGCCCTTGTTTGTGTGTATATGTGTGTTTCACCTGTAGTACATTGTTATGATTAAATCTTATACATTGCGTTTGTTTATAAGTCGCTATTCTATTTTACTTTATATTCAGTTAGCGACGTCCGTGGCACCTTGATTAGAGTGGTTACTTTAGAATCGTTGTTATCGAGTTTGAATTCGCTCGGTGGAGCTGCCTGACTTTCCGTATTTTTCGGGTGAGACAGTAAGGGCTTAAAACCCTGTTCACGCAATCAAAAGTTTCTGTCAAAGAAAACTTGGCCAACGTTTTCTTTGCCAGACGAAGTTGCCAGTTCACACTGGTAAAGTTTTTTGATCGACTTATACAAGAAAACGTAGGAAACATATAGAAGATGTGATATAGTGCTAGGCTAAGTACGTAATCAGGTAAAATGCGTCATATCGATCCTCTGTGTATTATTCCATACACGACTTTTTCCATCAAAGCTTGAAGAAAAATAGGATGAGTTTCAATTCCGTCAAAGTTCGTCAAAGTTCTTTGATTGACTTTGACCGTTCAAACTTTCCAAATTTCGGTCAAAAACTTTGACCAAGAAAACTTGTATCAGAAAACTTTGATAGCGTGAACGGGGCTTAAGTTCCGTGTCACAGCAGATGTCGCCTCATTTAGGAACCCTCACTACCAATTGCCGAACGTCACATTTGTAGATTTTTACCGGTATATATATGTGACGCATTGTTATTAATGGGTGATTTCTGGGTGAGACTTAGACTACAGAACAATTGCTTCATTATCGTTCAGTTTATTTGAGTTTTTATGAACTTTGAAATTTGTTTTACTCTAAAGCTATTTAGATAAGATATCTTCACCTCACTTGTTGTTTAACGTCCTATTCAAAAACACCGTGTGCCGGTGAAGGGCAGCAAAAGTTGCCTATGCTCGGCACTTATGATCGTAAAGCAGGGACGGTTCTTTAACGTGACGACACGTAGGCTAGCATGGGACCTCGAGTTTTACTGTCTCACCCAAAAGACTTGGATAGCCAACCATGATGTTGCTGGGGCTGGAACCTCTGGGATCTTACGATCAGGGCTGGGCACCATAAAACTTATGAATTTACTTAAGTCTGAAAAGATTCTCAAATCCAGCTCATCTTGATTTCTGATTGGCAGAGAGACTGGATTCTCATACTTAAGTCAATTTTCAAGTTTTATGGTGCCCAACCCTGAAGTCGGTCCCGCTTAAAAAATAGACTTGCCAAACGTAGCTCGCTTCATCCGTTTTTTATTTATTTTTTAAAATTTTTATTATTATTATTTTTTTTTTATTATCTCTTTTTACAATTGTTAATTTGCTTTCAATAAATTAACACAGTTTAACGAGTGTCACGAGAGCGTATGGAGCATTAATTAAATAATCTTGAATTATAGAAAGAGTGCTCGTATCTACGCCTTATCATTGTTGGTTGTACATGATATTAGCAACTTATCTCAAAGCCGCGTTTTCCTGAATTGCTCTGTTATCAAAGAACGTTTAGATTTACTTAAAGGTTGTACTATTTTTTAACGTTCCACACAATAATATTTTACTTATATGAAGACACAATGAAGGGTTTTAATTTTAGCTTATCCTCGTCACATATGGCCAGTGAACAGTAAAAGATCTGAAAGTACCGACACATATTGTCAGACGGGACCTAGCTTTTGTTTGTTACAACCGAAGGTTAGGAAATCAACGGCTAAAAGTATTCGGACAGATATTTATCATGTTTCAAATTGATGGAATTTTGTTCCCGCTCGGAACACTTAGTTTACTGATATCAGAAGTAAGACAAATTGGTCCGGTGTTAATTTAGAATTCATTATCAAGAATAGAAAAAAAAATAAAGAAATAAAAACAAAACAAAAAAATCACAGGTGGATTACATAATTTCAATTGATAAGATATGACATTTTTGACTTTTTTTTTTAAAAAGTAGGAACAATATTTTAGATAGCGACCTCCTTAATCTGTGTTTTTTTTAATCGTACCAAGTTACATACACCCAACTCAACATGTAACGAGGTTGAAGGGAGGAAGTAATGCATGGAAAGTGCACGGGGAATAGAAATCTTGTCGTAACAACCGGTACCTCGTTACAAGCGATCTTGTTATATGCGGAGTTGACTGTACGTAAGAAAGGCGCAAGCCATTGAGATGTGAACTACAGAGGAACCCACTTATGTTGAACACTGATACCTTCAAAATTCCTTTTGATTTGAAATGATTTTACTCGAGGTATATAAATCAGATTTCAATCTACTGGCATAGTTCGATCTTTTGCTTACATAAACAAAATTCTACATTTGGAGACTTTAAACATAGGGACGGGGAGTCAGATTATTTCATGATGGTATCCAACCAAAAGCCCTTTTAACTCGATCCGTCCAAAAAATTAAGCTATTACTTTTATTACAGTTCGCATATCTATTCATAATTAAAAGGCATTATAATATTCTTTATTTGATTTGCATTAAAATGTAATTCTTTTGACTCTTTGGTTTCCTCCTCTCTGATATGCTTCGTACGTAGATGATTATTATATTATTCCAGCATTAAAACGAAGTAGTTTATTCTGCATTATGCATTTAAGGAAAAACTGTAAAAATAAACCAATTATAATCATAATTTAAGCCTATTTTGGTAATTTTTTTTTATTTTTGGTTCAAAATGACCATTTGGTTTCTGAGAGGTCGAAAATTTAGCATCCTATAGTTACTAATATTGTAGTAAATGTTGTCTTTGTTATGCATGGATACCAGTACAAAGATGCTTAACAAAGAAGAATGGCCCTTTTTATCCCGAGAAGTGATATTCATCAAAGACCACCAGTAAAACGCCCAGCTTTTATACGAAGGGAAAGGAAGAATTTACATAATGTAGATAACGATATTTTCAAAATGTCCTGCTGTAAAAAGGGGAAATGCATCACATATATGTATGTAAATTGAACAATTAACAATAAGATCCTGGTACAATATTTAATTCCTATCATTATTAGCCTGATATGGAAATTTAAAACTTGTACACAGGTACTTCTGGCATCACTTGGATAAGTCTCATACATCTCACTACACAGACATTTTTTTCAATCAAAATAGCGAATACACTTCAATACACACGTCAATACACGACACGGCTTTTTCTATCAAAATGCATCTTTTGTTTGTTTGTTTGTTTTGTTGTTGTTTAACGTCCCACTCAAGAATATTTCACTCATATGGAGACGTCACCGTGTGCTGCTGAAGGGCGACAAATTTTGCCTGTGCTCGGCACTTATGGCCGTAGAGCAGGGAGGGTTCTTTAACATGCCAACACTAACTGTGACACGGGACCTCGGTTTTTACTGCCTCATCCGAAAGACAGGGACGGCCAACCGCAGAGTGGCGCTGCGGGAATCGAACCCCGGACCCTTCGATTCCATGTCGAACACGCTAACCACTCGGTCACGAAGGCCCCGGAATATCGTCTTCTAGCGGCATTCCACCACTAATAGCATAAATAACAAACGCATCGGGTACCATGTGGTTCATGTACCACGTTATGCCCGATGTGTATGCAGGGCAAGTATCTATAATGATGCTGGAACGATCTCTAAGTAATCAACCCGCTAAAATGATATCGGCGTGGGATGTCGTGTTCTAACGTCCACCACTAAAAGAAATAATAAAAAACGTTATCGGATATCATGTGGTTCATGTACTACATAATGTTTGTGTGGGACAAGTATATCTAACGATGATCGTAATTCTAAGTAATCTTACCGCTGAAATGATATCGGCGTGGGATTTCGTCTTTTAGCGTCATTCCGTCACAAAAAGAAATTATTATTCCCCATAAATGTTATCGGGTATCACGCGGTACGTTAAATAGTTCTATTGAAACAAAATATCCTAGGCATGTTGGTTGAAACTAAAACGAAACCAAGTACCAAAGTACCTATATGTGTCAGTCAGGTACAGTCATATTACTGGCCCCGAACAGAGCATTGGCGAAAATTTGAAACAATTCAGTGGCATTTTGCAATACATTGATATGAATGAAATTATTCCGAGTGGGACGTTAAGGGAAAGACAAAATCATTTGAAAATGAACAACTTCATCAATAAATGTTTAGACACACATGGTTCACAATGTAAAATGTTGAATATAAATTAAGGTATACCTGCATGAGACAAGACAAGTTTGTTGAACTATGACCATCATTAAAAAGATATTCTCTCAGGAAAGTGAATGATAATTTAATGGTATACAATGGCAGTTTATCGGTTATCTGATTCAGTAGAGAACACTAATTAGTACTCTATTAGATACAAAAAAGACAGAATGTCTTGATTCATTACATATGTTGTCAACTAGGATTTACACCAACTTTCATCTTAATGTATCATTAAGGATAAAAAGTAAGGTCTACCTAGTAACTGAGTATTGGTCACACGTTCTTTAAATGTACAATAACTACACATCAAGGTTCTGTAAAACAGCCGGACTCAGAAAATTGGGGTACCAAAATAGTGAACTGGAACCAGGCTAACGGTGATGATAAAATAATGATCCAAACATTAAAGGAAATCAAATTATAGATAATTACTAAAAAGATTAAAGATTATCTTATTTCACAAACCACAACCGCCAATGACCACAAAACCTTTTGGGATATTCTGTATTCACCGAGGTCACTAGAAGAAATAAGTGTTACCATGCTTATATACTGGAAGTCTTCAGGCTAGAAGGGCTTATCAGCCAGTTGATTTTCATAGAGCTGGAAGGTGCAAGTTATCTTTAGTGAGTGTGCTAGAATATTAATAAAATTTAAAAAATATTTGTTAATTATCTCTCAATCAGACAATCGGCTTCATACACTATGGAATAATTCCTTTTCTCACTGTAAATAAGTTTAAAGCTCATAAATTCTTCTTTCTTGTCAAATTCATTTCAAGAAATTCATCAAAACAGAATATTATTAAATTTCCATCTAAGAAACAGTAAATAAAAAGAAGATTTACATCCAAGCATGATATTGCATTTGAACAAAAATCATGATAATCAGAGACGGGTGTGTTCTTGACCAATCGAAGCCCTGATTTTATTCTGATCATATAATAATTGATTCTGCCCAAAAAGCAGTAGTACAATTCCAAGAATACGTCGTCGTTGAGGATTTCCTTTGTTGCTGACATCCGCTTAAGTATGTTTGGATCATTTATCACTTATATTAATATTGTATATTTATTGTGTACAAACGAATTTGCTTTGAATATGTGCAGTTTTATGTCTGTTAATTTCCTATGCCTGAATTACTTTATTATGACATTCTATTTTTAATTATTCTCCGTTTGTTGTTTGGACAAAACGATTCTTTAGTTGTTTTAAGATTGATTAGATTTGCGTGTCTAACAAGAATATTACAGCATCAAAGAGTCAACTCCTAAAATTATGTCGATATTGGAAAAGAAACACCGGTGTTGTCTGTAATTATCTAGTAATTAATTGGTGTTTGTTTCCTGTAGGAAAATGGAACAGCGCCACTCCGGAGTGCAGCACAGTTACGCAGGAAGAAGAGGGTTACAAGGATGGTTGCCATAGTGATATTGCTGTTTGCTGTTTGCTGGCTGCCTATTCACTTTCTCAGCCTGTGGTACAAGTTTGATCCAAATTTTCCAATATCCAATGCACTGTTATATTTCAAGATATTTGCCCACAGTTTATCATACGCAAATTCTTGTGTTAATCCTTTTGTTTATGCGTTCCTAAATGAAGGTTTCCGAAAAGCATTTCAAAAGAAGTTCCCGACATTGAGCGGATGGTGTCATTGTTTCTTCCGCTCCCACAAACACTACCAGGAAACAAGCATGATTGACAAAGCAGTTGAAGCTCGCCCGGGTATGGAAAGCTTGGCGAGCACACAGACCACCACGGTGGCATCAAACTTATAGTTGCCATGGAAACGGAACTTCCTTTAAAGGATATGTGTATATATGTATCATATTTTGTAAATCTTTTTAATATATTTAAGCGGTGTATTTCAGTTTTAATGGAATTAGATGAAACCTCTGCTACGAGAAGAATTCATTTTCTTTGGAAACGCAGTTGTAAAATCATAGAACACCCAATGTGCTACATACAATGTATGCTTATCCTATAGGTTTTTCCTTGAATACTGTACAAAACCTGTCTCCTGCAATGAAATGTATCCTCCCAAATACCACAAGGTAGTTTCCATTTAGTACTGCATGCATCCATCTATTTAGTGTACAGGGGGTATCTATATATAAATATCAAATACAATCTCCTTTATGCTGTACAGAATCTTCGCCTCTAAGTGGTAAGTATCCCAGTCTTGAAACTTTTCTCACAAAAAATGACTTTGATTTAATAAATGTTAGTAATTTTCATTGACAATATTGAATTATTGTCTTGTGAAACTCTTTGTCAAGGGAATGACGTCATAAAAGGCTTTTGATTACACTTGAAATAATTAACTCAATATGACGTCTTCTCAGAACTCGTTCAAAAGCAATTGTAAAAGTGCAATTCTTTGAAATGACAGACATGGCAAAAACGACAGACTGATAGGTCCATGGGTATGTGGCATCCGAACGTGAGATCATAGATTGTGATATGGAAGTTCCTTGAGAATCCAGTAGTAAAATTAAGTGTGTATTCCCATAATGAAGTAAACTGTGATCTCATATGTTCAGATTATGAATACAGAATTTCCTCACTGAAATTATGTAACATTATAGATACGTTTGGTTATTTAATGGAACTGATTTTTCATAGCTTATCGTGTTTCTATTTGAATTAAAGCGTATAGGCGTAATTTAGCAAACAACTACTTTATCATTCTGGTTCATTTAACTTAATTAAGTCAGCATGATGATTTCATCATCCCACAGAAAAATTGTGCGTCAATATATCTAACTATAGGCCTTCTTATTATCTAAATTTATATACTTAGAGATAAGGGTATCTTTGACCCATGCACAGAAAGATAGATTCATTGTAACATTAGCATAAATTATAAAACATAACGAGGCTGCCTGCTTAGGATAACACTGAGATCAACCAAGAAAAAAAGGGCAATGGTCACATCTCTGATTTATAATGTATTTGCAATTAACGTCGAATATGTGTCAGAAATTATTACTCATAAATCCACTGTATTCTGAAAACACGATGAATTTATGTTTATGTTCTTGGATTCTTGAGTTCATAGCTGACGAATGTTGGAGTATATTTTATTGTGAGTGTTTTACATGTACGGGTTAATGGTAAACAAAGTGAGAGTACTCAAAGAGAGATGTTTAGCAATGACGTCAATTACCGAAAAAGAGGTTATTATACCACTCTCAATATTATGTAAACATTAAAGAAGAGATAAAGTATGTCATTGGATCTTCATATACATAAGCGGATTGTATCATTAAGCACAGTGAACTTTTGATGAATGGGCATTATTGTCAAATATTCGTTGTGGGAATACAACAAATTGAGTACACGCCGGCCAGATTATGAAATGATAGATTTGACATTTCAATTCTCGGTGGAAACGGCTGTGCTAAATGACCAGATATGCGATAAAATGATCTTTTTTAAAGAATCGTTGTTTTGTGTAAATCTGTGTTCAATGGTTATGTTTTCCCCCAGAGTATCTTTGCTATCCATATATCATTGTATAGATAAAGGAGAACATGTTGTATATATATACATAAAAGATATTCTGATTGTCCTTGGTGTAAATTTGAATGAATTCCAATTCATACACTCTCCATATGATATCAAATCTATACTTATGGATCAAGATTTTCTTATGCTTTAATTAGATTAGCAAATTATGAAATGTAAAATTGAATTATATTGGGAATTCACAAAGTTGTTTCATTCATTCATTTAATTCACAAGTATATCTTCATGTATATAAAGTGAAACTTCGCCTGAAAATTCACGTAGGATACCACCTCGCAGTAAATTTCTGTCTGGTTAATTTTCATGTAGATCGGGGCTAAGATGACCTCATTTAAAACACCATCTGTTACGTTAGTCCCTAGAACGTCCGAAAAAATAGATTTTATGTGTTTATGCTGGAACAAAGGTACGTAAGTCAATTTTCTGGATGCCTTACATCGGTCTATTAACTTACTTGGTTTCCTAAGTCGTGCGGCACAGAAAATGGCATACAGACTGTATTTTGTTGTTTTGATTGCAAGGTGGTATCCTGGTGATTGACTTTTAGGTTAGAATCTATTATACAAAAACAAGACTGGTATAATTAGAAAGTAAAGAATAAAAATGCCTGATTTGGAAGTTTGTTTCTGTACTATCAGATGTTGTACAGCGTATTGAATAAACATGCTTCAGTTTTTCTTTCTTATATGTGTTTTAATTCAGTTAATATTGACAAAAGCAATGTGTGTATTGTTTCTAAATACTTTTTATAAATAAGAAGTCAGTGATGATAATGAATACAGACATCGGAGGATTGTATTGCATTGTATTGTTGTTTAACGTCCCACTCAAGAATATTTCACTCATATGGAGGCGCCACCGTGTGCTGGTGAAGGGCGACAAATTTTACCCATGCTCGGCACTTGTGGCCATAGAGCAGTGAGGGTTGTTTAACATGCCAACACCTACTGTGACACGGGACCTCGGTTTTTATTGTTTCATCCGGAAGACAGGGACGAACAACTGCAGTGTGGCACTGCGCGTATTCGAACCCCGGACCCTTCGATTGAAAGTTGAACACGCTAACAGCTCGACCACGACGGCCCCGACATCCGTAGGACACAAGAAAACTAGTCTTCACATGGAAGAATCAACATATAGAGGTTGCTTTGTATACACGTACTTATGTGTAACATTTGCTACGGCATAACAACAGGGGACGCTTGCTCCTGTAGGAGGATAGATATTACAAAGTCTGATTTGTGTCTTAAATAAACTGTCATTTGCGTTGTAGATTTTAAATATTCACAGAAACCAAAAAGGTTGTAACGTCCATGGTCAAATGCATTATAATACCCTGATGTATAAGCAGAACACTTTTTACTTAAGAACAAACATTACAAAATTTGCAGCCAATTATGTAATCGTAATTTATGAAATACATAAATGACTAAAAGATAGAATGAAAATGCGTGATGTATTCTTATGCGACCATTTCTTGGAAAGTAGCATTTAAAAAGAACTTTATCCGGGTTGCATGATACATAGTGTGATAAGGTTTTCATGTGACGTCATTTTTTTAATGTTATCGTAATGTTATTCTGCAGTGTAGCAATAAATGACGTCAGCGTCTCCTTACGCCATTCTTAGGTAAGACTTCGCAGCGTAAGTTACTACCATGTTGACTCGGTAAAGAGGTAAAATATTTCGGCGGATGTCACTAAATAATAATGTAGTACATTGCATACAACGACATAAGTTGTCATCGTTGGAATGTTAGAATCAGGTTGACACTGTATAAAACGAAGACATTTGATCAATCCTATGGATATTTACAATAAATGTGATCTTGTTAAAGATTTAAACACATCGTTATAACCCTGTGACATGACACAAAACAATGGATATTATTCTTCTCCTTATCATCGCTACTCTAGGTATACTGTTGAATGTTTATAGAATGATGCCAACTTTCCTGAAAGGTTTCTTAGTGAGGTTGTAAATGTCTAGTCATGTTATCATGAAGTACTTTATTTCATTATGCTTAAATATAAATGACCTACTTTATCTTACCTAACGCCTTTGGCAAGTGGTTTTTGACAGTGGTTATGAAAATGCCATTTTTAAATTGCATATCTGCTTAACCAAAATAACGAAGGTCATTAGGAAGATAATATATAATTGTTGGTTATAATTGCAATATACAGATAATATCTTAATACCGGTGCATAATTCAAGTCTAGATCATGCATACAGAATGTTGATGCCGTCTGAAACATCCAATTAATAAATGGGTTATTCTGTAGGATATTGATGACATGAACAGTCGCAATTAAGATATTAATCAACTTAATCTTTTAGAAAATATTTGTTTTGTTTTGGTGATTGGTATTTTTCTTGGAATGTTACGGTATTTATTTTATTTAACTAACGCTAGTTGGCTATTTTTCAAATTCAGAAACGACATCAATTTTTTATAGTGCCTTTTCAAAATACAGAACTTAACCAAGAAGAGTAAGATACACGTGATTAAAAAAAGAATACTCAAACTATCACAGTGAATTCTTCTGAGGGACAGGTCACTTGCAGACGAGCTTTAGAGTCAGGGATTTCAACGTGACCGTGAAACATTGAGGCCATGTTAAAAAGGTCAAAGGTTCACTCATCAGAATTTATGGAGGTCAGGGACGTTAAATTTGAGGCTTTGAAAAGGGATTTTAAAAAGGAATACTTGAAGACACCATAGGGGCATTCAAAACAACAAAATAAAGTTGAAAAACAGACAAAACCATAACCAAAACGAAAAAGACAATATTACAAACAGTAAACTACACGGCAACGTATATATCTAAAATAGAGTAACTAGAACCCTATTAAAACCATAGGAGTGATTTCGGGTGTTCTGGAAGGGTAAGCAACTCCGGAATCAGTCTGATCAGGTAATGGTCGTATGAGAAAAGGATGGGATTAGGTGTACGACAAGGAGAACATATCCCTTATCATATGTTTTACCGATGTAACATAACTGTCATCTAGGATGTCTCCGACCTTCAGACAGGGTAGAAAAAAAGTCGAGGCCGCATGTCACATTACGCGTTGGTACATTTTAAAACAGCCCGACTGCTTAATGTAAGTACTGAATATAAAGCAGATATTTCACCCTCACTGGCACACGGTTACGTCTCCAAAATTGAAAGATTCTTGAGTGGGACGTAAATCAACAAGGCAACCAACCAATTAAATTGAATGTACATCAACATCATCAAAGGAACTGTCTCAGATAATATCCTTCGCATGAGTTTTACTCATACTTTTATCATTTATCAGAGACGAATCACTACATACGAGATCTGACTTTTTCGTTCCGGGACACTTTTATGTTGATTACGAGACTGAAGCGCTTACACGGTTTATTTGGTAATATAGGTTAATAAACCGTGTCACCTAAATATCTCCAGAAAGAATGGATCTATGAGAATGCAAGGGGATTTAATCATGAACAAAGTCAAATAAATGGTCTTTACATTATCTTATTATCAAGCCTATAAAGAGAGTCAAAATAATGGAGAAATGGAATTTAAATTCTACGGTATCAGCGTAAATGTATAGAATTTACTTCCGAGATGTATAGTAACGAAAACAAGTGAAAGGTTCAAAGAATTAGACACATTTTATAACTCAAATGGAAGTGTAATATGATGCTTTTAAAGGATTTCAGTAATGATTGAATTTAGAATTAAAGATTAGATTTTTTTTTAAATTTCACTTAATGATGTGAAATTTGTTTCTCTCTCTCTCATTCTATCTCTCTCTCTCTCTCACTCTCTCTCTCTCTCTCTCTCTCTCTCTCTCTCTGACAAACGTTGTGTAAATGTGCAAAAATATGTAATATACATGTTTGCCTTCATGTTGTTGTCCATCTATCTAACAACCGATACAGAGGTTCCTTCGAGTAATTTTCATCCTTTTCTCCCTAAGAAAAGTTTTTAAAACGGCTACAAATTCGCTTTGTGTGTTCTCATGTCCGATGACTGATAATTCTTAAGAATTGGTTGTAGATTTATTATCATCAAATCTAATTCGTCGTAGTTACGCATTTGTAGAACAATGTTTAACATCATTACAGACATCAAATTATGGACTATAACCTCTTATTATTCGACAATGCAGAACATTTACATTCTTATATTACATAGATTTTTAGCTTGGTATGAATTGGGTCTACAAAGAGTGATGCTAACATTTTATAAGTTATAATAACTTTGTTCTGCCAACTTTTAATTTGTTAAATCACCAAATAGATAGATCATGTCTAATGTTGTGCCCAATGTCCATATGATCTTTGTGTTGTTTCCTACCTTAATGATTGATATCTTGGAACCGGTCATTTGTTTATTGATTAAGTGTCAATTTTGACTCGAACCAATTAGAATAGCACATAGTTGTTAATCATAGCATGTAAAATCCCTGGCGTATCAGAATAAGTAGGAATTTGAAAAACCATAAAATACTTAGGTGGAAGAACTTGCAAGTGTGATCTAAGTGTAATATACAAAGTCCTACACCAGAATATTATCAGCTTCCGATTTATTGTTCAATATTGGGCACTGATTATAAAGTCCAATGGGTATATGACCTATATGACCAATAAAATCATCCTCTTAACTCCGCCACGTCTTAGCTGAATAGGCTTGCCAGAAATGAAAAGACAATGAAGGAAGGCAGCATCTGGTCAAGTCATTATTTTGTGCTATACTACTCCTTAAACAGTTTTAGCAAAAGTTAATAGATCTTTTAGATATACCACATTACGTTGCCTCAGATTATTTTTTACACTATGGTTAATCCTTCACGCTGATGACATTTATCCGCAATTGCTTTCCTAATGTAAGAATCCACATAAATATTGATTTACCGCTGCTGACTTGGGATGACTGATTATGCGTCTCACAAATTATACATAAAAGGCAAATATCAAGAGTCCATATTCAGCCATTTTTTTTTGTCTGAGCCGATTACCGTGAACATGATTATGACGGCGACGAAACACCGTTCCGGTCCTGTGTGGATAAGATTTTATTAGACAAGTAGATGTTCATATCCCCTTGACTTATGTGACAAGAAAATCAAAAGATCTTTACAACATTTTGAATTCTCAAGACGAAATTTTATGTCAAATGTAAATCTTCGTTTGGATAAAAAATTACAGATATTTAAGAGACGAAAAAGCATAAAAGGAGAAAAGTGGTTGTCTGACAGGGAGGTAAATGGAAAAGTTGGCGGGAAAGAGGGATGAATGCATAGCTACTGATCGACATAATTTTCTAGAATAAGTAACAAAGAACTATATCAAAATATATTAAAAATAGAAAAATCTAATCAAGATACAACAGGGACGGCACCTGGTAGGATATCATTTATAAGTACAAGTAAATATGGAAATCTAAAAACTTTTAACCATATGCATGAAAATAAATCTTATCATTGTTGGTCAGCATACATATGTGTGAAACAGACATGAATCTACCGAGGTCTAGAATGACTTTCAGTTTACCATTTGACCTTCAGAAATAAAAACAATCTAAAACTCAAGGATTCTGTGTCTGGACTTCATTATTGTTTAATTGCATGATTTGGGTATTGTGGCTATACGGCTATGAATCCGACGATAAAACGGTCTGCACCAGCAAATTATGTTTCATAAACTCTGCTAATAATTAATGCTATAAATACGTAATAAATTATGGTGAGGCGGCTTCTTTAACTACGGTACTTAAGGCAACAGAAACGGCAAGAATAAATATTCACTTCATGTGTTGTTGCAGTCGACATTCTGTTGTTCACCAAAACACTCGAGGATCATTTCGCATATGGTGACAACATCTTATTCCACAGAATTATTTTCAAACTTAACCTACGTTTGTCACTTGGAGTCATAAAGTATTGTGACCATGGATCTTTAAGATATCGACATCAATCAAATGACAGACAAATCAAGCTGCATCCTACTGAGACCCCCACTCCCTCTGCGATGCAGAGGCGAGTACCGTCTACTTGAGATGCACGATGGTCTTATGACTACTGAATAACAGAATGCTTATAAGCTCTCAAGTCTATGTTTTTTTTATATGGCTTCCAATTTTCCTGTAATATAAAATTAAATTCAACGTTTTCCCGTTTTTTGCATTTTTGTGATCATACATAAAGAAACCGTGTTAATAAAAATTCGCTAAACTCGAAAGTTATTGTCTAAAAATAACTGCAAAATGTTTTTATCACGGTATTGTGAAATGATTGACACATTTAAATGACCTCGAGATAAGTAAAAAAAAACCCAAGCACAGAATTAGTTATATTGACTAATGTATGATATTTTGTATGAAGGAAGATGTGTACCTAAGTGAGATGGATTATAGGCATGGTTTCTCTCTCTCTCTCTCTCTCTCTCTCTCTCTCTCTCTCTCTGTACATAGTCAGAGATACTCTATCTTCGGATATTGATCACCTCTAGAGGACAATAATCATATTACCAACGGTAAAAACTATCATATAGAAAATCTTGAAATAAAAAGTGAGGTTACTGATTTTTTAAGTTGTACGCAAATCAAAAATATCTTTGTAAAGATGGAGTCATATGTTCTTGATTGTCTACTATCTCCCCAGTAAGTGGACTGGAACAAATTCATTTGCAATTTATTTTGGGAAATACTAGTCATCCTGAGTGACTTTCCAGTTTTTAAAATAGATTTTCTACATCCCTTAAGCGCTTAACAATCCCACTTTTCTTAACAATTCAAAGAATCAAAATTCATATATTCAGATTTATATATTTTCATTTTAAGGTTCTATTTAAGTTCAGTGTAACTGCGTTGGTTTATCAACATATATTATTATGTCGTCGCAAAATCGATAGATATAAGATAACACATCTATTATATCAAAAGAACCTATCTATCAAAAAGCATGTGTTGCAAACCACGTGTGATTGGGACAGAAACATCATGTTACAAGTACAGCGGTACCCAATCTATGGAACACTTGTATCTGAAGATGTTATCGCCTTGCAAATCTAACAATATTTCTGTTTATCTGAAACATGACAGAATAACATGATATGAAAATTACCTTTTTGTCCCATTTTAACCATAATGTACATTTTATTCACTTAATTACTCTAAAGGTTTGCCAATCGTTATCGTAATGGCACTGTTATGTCTATTTTAGTACTTCGACAATTAATCCAATCGATGACGATATTTCGTAAATTGCATTGTTTTACTTAGTTTCCTGTAATTCTCCGATAAATCATACAACTCTCTTGACCTAACTGAAATATTGAGAAACATGTCAGATACATTGTCTTACATCTTGACCGAAAATAGTTGCCACAAAGACAAATTTTATACATGATAAAAAAGATGCAGCAGACATGTTTCAGTCTTGTTGAATATAATCATAGCTATTCGTCACAATTAATTGTTTTCGTCTTCTTCTTTTTTTCTTCTTCTTAAGTTAGATTTCATTGTAGAGCGGAGTTTTCCTGATTAACAATACTTATGTGGTCACATCATCAAATCTGAATTACCATTTAAAATCTATTAGCACAACACAGTCTCCTAGTTCTCGACTTTTAAATTGTTCTTCATCATCATTGAAATACACTGTATCTTATACAGTCAACAACAGATACATCGAAGTTGAAGGGAGAATGATATTTATCTCCTTTTAGCAGATATTCGGGGTTTTTTTTTCGAAATTACAAAGTTTTGCATGGAAAGTGCACCGGGAATAGAAATCTTCTCGTTACAACCGGTACCTCGTTACATGTACATGCGACCTCGTTATTTGTGGGTTTGACAGTAATTTTAAAAAAGATTCAACAAACAAGAAGAAACATAATTTACCAGAAAGTACAATTACAATTTATCTCTATTTATAATAACTTTCAACATTACCCCAGCGCCCTATAATTCATTCCGTTGTGTATCGCTGGCAAAAGCGAACTGCGCCAGTCCGACTTTTCAGCTGAGTTGAGAATGGCATGGGAAATAATCACCGGGACCAATGACATTCATTTTCATATTAGATTAGAGAAATGAAATTTTCTGCGCTCACCACAATTTGTGAATAGTTGTTAAGTTTTCCCAGGTTTTTGAACGAATCTTACGAATAATACAATTTATCATATAGTAAAATGAACGGTACCATCTACCTCACCGCAGAATGTGTCACTTTGTAATTACCGAACACTTTCAAATGATCCGAGACAATCGCGTGTTGATAGAAGATAACCTTAATAAGATCATGATGTAGGAAGAGGTATTGTGCAAATTATAATCTTATTTTTGCGTTACTGTCCCCTGAGAGAACGTCTATTCCAGTGTAAACTCTGCGATAGATTTGACCGTTATTGCCCCTGAAATGAATATATTGATTTTGCCATGGTATATATCAAAATGTTAAGATTCTATTTATTCTTCGTGAAGCCTTCTTATGTTCTGTAGTGGTCATATAGTAAACCTTGTTGTCCTTAATTTTATTGCTTTGAACTGGCAATTCAATACATAGTTTATTCAGGGATGATACCTCAATAATATTGGCCAGGTACTTCAGATTATTCACTACAGTGGTTTTCAAGTGATAAGTAAAGGCTAAAAAAGTCTAATGGGTATCCGTTTTATTAAAATTTGGTCGTACTGTACTCGTATTTCTGTTACTGTTCGGAACTTCTCCTGTTTTTTTATATATTGACGTTGACAACTCGTATCTAAAATTTCTGAAGTTCGAAATCTGATTTGTTATTATCAATATTATGGCATTTGATATCTCCGTAAGGTTCGAGGGGCCTCCGTGGCCGAGTGGTTAGCGTGTTCGACTGCGAAT
>JACSZP010006716.1:0-31039 GCA_016161895.1 Pinna nobilis | reverse complement strand
CACGTCCTCTGGCCCCCCCCCCCCCCCACACACACACACACACACACACACACAGCCGCCTCTGATCACCACGCCTCATCGGCGGCACTTGTAAACGTTTAGGCCTATGAAGGAGAAACACGGTTGCAAGATATTAGACCAGAGACGTATATACGTCTCTGATTAGACTAATAAGTTAACGAGAGAGAGAGAGAGAGAGAGAGAGAGAGAGAGAGAGAGAGAGATCCTCCCGGCCCCTTTCGCTTTTGAAATTTTCTGGATCCGCCTACGTAGTTTTTTTTTTTTTTTTTTTTTTTGATAATCATTTAAAGTAGATATTTTCACTTACAAATATTTCTTTGGTGTGTAATTTAATGTCACGGTACATTTTTTTTTTTTTTTTTTTTGTTCGATGAGCAGAATATGAAACATTTGGCTTCTGACCTGTGGTAGCTAGATCCCTATCAGGTAGGCGCTGGCTAGATCTTCAAGGTCGGCGAGTTACAGTCTGTTTCAAATATTCGTGTTCGACTGGGAAAGTGAACGTTTCAGTGCAGTAAGCGTGACATCCAATAATTTCATTCTGAATAATTCATAAGAAAAGAAAGACCACGAGAAAACGATGAAATGTTTATAGAATTCTTCTCATTATCAAAATAATTGCTGTCACGCGTTTTTCTTCGAATAAAAACTATACTAAGGGAGCAGCTAGTAGAGATTAAATAAAAAACAAACGTTATGTCTTTGCATTTCGGTTAAATCAGTGTGAGAATAATGTAGAAATAAAATGCTTTTAAAATTTCTGAATTAATCTTAATTCGATTACTTTTATCGTAATTTCGTATTTTATTGCTAGAATTTGATATCAGCTGATTGATTGGCCAATAATGCCTCCCTATCACGTGTTCACAGGCAGGCATTATAAAGGCCTTTGTCGGCAATATCTTGGGCTCTCTTCACAGGCAAAACATTGGAGAAGAAAACTTCGTCATAGTATTATAATATGTCAAATGTTCACAATCAAAATGGACAGGGTCTAGAGCAGCAAGTAAGTCACAGGGAAAGTAGATATGATGGTAAAAGCGCGAGAATATCAGCAACTCTCCTTGTAACTGGTGTCACACTTCGGAAAGGAGATCACCGCTGAAAGTTGAACAAAATGGCGACGAAGACCGTCAACCACACACGCTGGTCATAAGTGTAATAAATATCGGAAGGAAATAATAAGCCTTAATTTATCGTCTGAATAGCTTTTCTGTTGTGTGTATGGTGTAATCTAATGTGTAGTAATAATGAAATGTGACCCCCTTTATTCACCCCTTTTCCCTTACAGTTACAAAGTACATTGATAACGGTAAATATACTAAAATGCCGGCATTACTTTTAAAACGTTTTGAGTACGTGTTATCTGATATTATATTTTCTATTTCTGTATCACTGTTTACAAGTCAATATTCCTGAGTAGAGCAAATGACAAATACGCTCTAACATCTTTCAATACGACAATAGGTCTAAGCTTAATAAAAGTAGGCTGGTGTCCTGGACATGAGAAATTTCTCTGTCAATGCTTTAAAATTAAATGACATAAATCTTGTTTCATATCTTATGGTACGGCAGGATTAGATGGGTTACTAAGTCATGCTAACAAGACTCGCAACCAGCATTGGTCAACTGCCCTAGGTCAGTGAAGTCTGTTGAACCAGTAAATTTCCTAATCCTATCTAAGCTGGCCCTGATCATATGCCCCATGAATTCTACACAATGTTGAAAATATTAAAGAATCAAAATATTTCCATCTTTATGTTTGTCAACTATATTGCTGAAACAGAGTTTGGGCATTGTGTCTCAAAGGGATATCAGGAGCCATAGTTTTTTTTACAATTCCATGATTGGTAACTTTGATGATTTGTATTCAACAATAGGCCTATTGGATTTCTACGAAGCCTGGATGACCATTATGATCATGCATTTATTGGCACCTTTCAAATTTTGTTCTCATATATATACTTCGTTTTTCATATTAACTTCCATAGCTAATGCAGCATATATGGAATATCCTAATAAGTCAGCATAATAACTTTGTTTTGAGTGAAGAAATTTGATATTCTTAAAACATACCACAGTGTATTTTAAGTTGAACATAAAATGCAGCAAGTGGGGAATAACTTGTGGACAGATCCTGTTCAGATCAAACCCATGACCTTACAGACAGTAGCAGGGCACTCTTGCTGACTGTGTTACGCAACTATCTGTGTTGAATTTAAACAAGAAATAAGGTTGAGAAACATTTTCAAAAGTGGCATGACTAGTAATAGTGTTGAATCCAGTAACTGAAAAAGGCACACAATTTCATATGCAAAAGGGCACTTATAACGCGTGAAAATTGGTTTTGTGGGTACCTTCACAATAATGTGTGCTTATATATCCTCCACATACTCATTTAAAATAACTTTCATTGAATGATAATAGAACACATTTTGCTTAAGAAACAGAATTATTTAATAGCTTTTGTCTTGTTCAGTCTATCAGTCCTAGAGGTCATATTATTGGTATAGGAAAGGGCATGGCACTGACAAAAAAAGGGCATGGTGTTTCAGAAAAAGGGCATGGCGCAGCGCCATGCTATGTTACTCTAGATTCAACACTAAGTAAGAATAACTGCAGGATCATAACACATATTAAAACGAACTTGAAAGTTCCCTGGTATTAAATATCAGAAAATTGTTTGTGAAAAAAGGAATTATAGATGAAGAAAATTTATGTTAGCAAATCCAGTTCATGTTTGAAGCAGTTGATTTTTTTTTCTTCCAACAAAATCTTCAGTACTATATCAAGATAAAAAATAATCATAAGGATGCAAGATTAACCCCTCAATTATATATTTTTTCTTTTAGTTTGCTGGTTTAGACTTGGGATCCACAGGCAGGCCATACAGTGGAAACAAAGACTACAGTATGTATACATTACACTGGAACAGCTCTTGTCTGAAAATTGTGTGTGCCACACCTTTTTTTAATGACATTTTGATATACTTTTTTATTTTACTGTAAATTTTCAGCCAGAAAGATTAGGTCATTGTGACCTCCACATTTTGGAATACAGATTAGATCATTCTTTTCTGTCTAAGTACCTTTTACCCAGTTTCTGAATCTGGCATACTGTACATTGTAATTCTGAAATGATTTTTTCAATCTGTGTATATAATTTATCGATTAGGAAATCAATTTCATTAGAGATGAGAAGACGTCTAAAACTTGCCGATTGATGAATAAAAACAAGATTTTGTGATATTGTAGACTACAGATTATCAGACTATCATTTAGCTGATTTGTCATTCATCTGGAAGAATCAGATCTCTGAATATCATGAAGGATACATATACTTATTTAAATTTGATACATTGAAAAAATGTGAAACACTTACTCTGGTACCCAATTTGCATAATGTTTGGATATAGTCTTTATAGCTCAATGTTTAAGTTACTAAGCTTGATTATCTGTAATTTTGGCCTTGTGAGATTTAAGATTATCAATCATGGTAATGAATTATGTACAACAATATCTTGACCTCTTGTTAGTGTGGGTTTGAGTCTCCCTTGAATCTAAGTTGATTATGTGAGAAAGTTTGCCAGTTTACTTGTAGGAGGTTGGTGGTCTCTTCCCGGGTACATTTGTAGCAAGATTCTATCCTCCACCAATAAAAACTGGCCACCACTATGTGACTGAAAGATTGTCGAGTGTGGTGTAAAGCAAAAAACAAAACAAAACAAACAAAAAAAACAGTATCAAAGCACAGTTTGAATACTTGTTGGAGTTTGTCAGGTTTATACTTTACATATTTTAATGTATATTGAGTTGAGAGGTAAGTTATATGTACCTAATCCTATAGGATATGGCATATTTTGACATAAACAAAATAAATTTTTCTGTGAAACCTGGCTGGGGAATCAGTCAAAACTTGTGTTAAAAATTTTCTATGAACTTGTACTTTTAATACAAAAATCATGCTGAAAACTGGGAAACTATCAATACATTGCATTATAAATTGAAGACATTTCACATTTGTTGTCATATATGAAGAAAGTTGTACAACTTATGTCAAAATATCTATTGAGTCTGACATTCATACTGATAAAAATCATTCATTTTGGTTATTCTCTTTGCATATATTCTCTTTTTCTTGCTTCATTTTTCATCTCTTTCTGAAAGTGTATAAGAAATTGTTTTGAGTTCATTTTGTTTACATTTTTTTTTCTGAAATATTTGCTAAAATTATTTTGAGGTTTTAGTTTAATAACAAATCATTAATGAAACACTTTTTTTTACGCATAGTCAACTCTTTCAAATTAAGATGAATTTTTGACAAGTACCTGTATTTTTGTAGATGGACGAAATTATCGGCCAAACAACGCAAATCCAAGATATCCAGAACAAATGTTCTTCTTTCCAGGTCTTGTATTAATTACAGTTTTCCTAGCTTTTAGCATGACCAATTGTCAAAGTTTATTTTTAATTCTACTGCAATGCAGTCTTTTCTGTCTTATCAGGACATTTATATCTCTCTTGTTGAAGTGGTTGCAAGTTTTGAGTATCAGCAATCTTATAAAAATGCTAAATGAATGATGAAAAATCTGCTACAAATCTGTTCAGGATGGCCCTCCAAATATTCCTGGCTATGTCTTAAAAAATATGTCAGTGTAGCACTATTTAGTGATATGCACTAAAGGACAGACAATAAGGCACCTATATGCTCCCCTAAAATAGGTAGAAGTGAAACTTTGATAAAATAGGAAATGAAGAAATAAAAAAAAAACTGTAGAGGAGCCTTCAGGTCAGTCTGAAAATTACCACCACCAACAAGTGGTTAAGAGTCAGCTTTTCTAGGTATGTCCTATAGCACAATTGATTTAAGTCCCAACCATCAGTTTCATTAGTTTAACAAATGACATGGTGGATTAAAGTCCCTACCATCAGTTTCATTAGTTCAACAAATGACATGGTGGATTGAAGTCCTTACCTTTGGTGTAATTATGTTACTTTTGACTTATGGTATGATAAATAAAAGTCTCTGCCACTGGATAACAAACGTGTTTTTTGTACATATGTTCCCTTAAAGTAGGCTAGTCAATTATGCCACTAGCTTTACACTTAAACTATAGTGAAAATATCAGAAAATAATGAATAAAACAAAGGATCATCTGGTTGAAGTTCCAGCCATCTACCAACTGAGCTAATCATCTGATTAAATCATTTCCACTTTTTATGCCCCCCCCCCCCCCACCCAATTCAGGGGAGCATATAGTTGCCTTATTGTCCATCCAATCGTGTGTCTGTCTGTCCTGAGCCATATCTCCTAAACCCTTTCATAAATTTAGATCATACTTACATGAAATAATCCTGTGACCCAGGTTTGTTGTATACTACATCTCTCCTTTTATTAGTGCAGGACTTGCAATCCTGTATGATACCACTATATGTTCCATGTTTTCACTCCCCCACCATTAATATTTTATGAGGTCTATGCTGAAGCCATGATAAGTGGACTCAGCCATCTGACGTTCTGTTGACTGGGAATACGAGTATTTCAGTCAAAATTTGATGTGGTACAGGATGTATTAGATGTGTTCATACCTTAAGCCCAACCATCTTTCCCAACATCAGCAGTGCGCCAATTCAAGATATCAATACTGTTTTTCAAAGTCACTGAAAATAAACATTTGAAAAGTTCAGTCCTCTCTAGTGTAGGAACTAAAGAATTTATTTTTTATTTGTTTTGTGTTGTTGTTTTTTAGGAGGGATGTGATTCTGTCAGTCTTGTAGCAGAAGTTACTTTTCTTTACTTGCATTTATTTTTGCACGGAAAGCAATTTGTTATTGATGAAGACAATCAAAATTTTTATAACTTATCTTGAGTCCTCAGACTTTTAGCCACTTGCAATATTACGTATGATACACAACTATTTATCATTTTTGTACAAGTAGTATTAAATACTAGTTTAGTCTGATACCCTCAAAATTCTATTGACATCTTTGAACATATAGACCAGTATTATTATTTTGGGGTTTTTTATCTCTCGGGCAAATACCCATATATGAAAAATAGGTGAACATTTTCATTTTTCCTAAATACTCGAAGTGAGTAAATCTTGCCTTACACACAGATACATTCCAAAAGTTGTTTTCATTAAGATATGAGAACATAGTAAGAAATAAAAGTAATCTGAAAATTATTAACATCGGGGTAGGTGTCCAGATTTTTCTCTTCAATCAAAAAAATATAAACACTTGATTCCAATGTATTTTGTTTTTGGAAATACAATTTTTTTACACTACACTCCCCTGACATTTAACTGAAGAAAACAATGCATTTAAAAGGAGTTTTTGCTTGTAGTAATCTGTAAAAGAAATTGTAGAACAGATCAATTGCTATCGTAACTATCAGTACATTGGTTTACTTGGAGTAAAAATGGAAGGGTGAAATGCTCACCAACTTTCTGCATTGTAAAGTATTCAGCAGTATAAATAACAATATCATTTATACCAGTGTCTGTTTGAAAATGTCAGGTTTACTTGTTGGTGTTCATTTCAGGTTTAACTTTGCTGTAGTTGAAACAATAAATCACAAGCAATGAACAATGAGATTCAAATTAAATCTGCAGTATATAGAAAGAAGGCATTTATCATATACCTTGTATGGGATTCTGATATGCAAGTTTCATTAAGAAAGTAAATATATATTAAAGACATATTTATGTGTTGATCTAACTCTCTAAAATTAAAAAGGAGGCAGAGAAGCTGTTATTACCTTAAATATTTTTGTCTTAAAGGAGGTTTTATTTTTTTAGGGAAGTTGTTCCCAACCATTGTGTTTTAGTACATATCATAAACTAGTGTATGAAGTGAACAAAGTTTGACACAGCAAAACAATCTGAAATGAACACTTATACGTGCAAATACCCGTTAGAAAGACATATCTGATGTGAAATGAGGCTATCCATAGGAACGGGAGTAAAGTACTGTAGGCTTCAGTGTTTGTACTTAATTGCTCTCCTTCCATTTATCATCTTGCATTCATTTGCTTTCACACAGTATGAGGCTTTCATTGTTGTAGATGGTTCATCAGTTGATATATGTATTTTTTTTCACTTTGCACCATTCATAATGTCATTGTCTAGGTGTTCTTGCTACAGTTTTTTCATATCAACACATATTTTGATTTTATACAGAATAACAGCTGCATGCCATGGATCTATTAGGTCACACTTTTCCTTTTTCTTTTTTTTTTTGATGAAGTTTTATGTACACCATAAGACATAGGCAATTTTTTATGTAGCATTGTTTTCTTATGTATTAGACTTGAGTGGATCATTTTGTTCATGCGTTGTATAGATTTTATATCTGCACAGTATGTCTTTGTCAGTCAGATAGTTGTTATATACAGTGCGTCTAAAATGTTTGTCAGGCAAATGAAATATTGCTTCTTTAATAAACATTTAGTTTTCTTTGTGTAACACTGAGTGTATAGGGGTCCAAATTCAATTGTAGTAAGGACTAAGTGTTGTAAGTGCAACTGTATTTAAGAATTTTTTTATACATTTTTAAGCTAAGATAGAATAGCTTTGTGATTACAGTGGCTGCATATAAAACTTGAGACCAAAAATTATCCACTGTTGTAAACTGAACTTGCAAATGTGTAAATTAGGGTAAGCCTTTTGAGTAAATGTAAATAGTAACACTAGCAAAGAGTAAGAGCATCTGACACAACAGTTATAGGAACTTAATGTTCTTTTTGTTTAATGTACTTTTGTTACATAAAAGAGCATATTCAGAAACGTATCTACATGTAAATTCATTTGCTTCATAAGTCAAAGATTCTAAAGTAGGAGGTCAAACATCACTACAAACTGTAGAAGGCCAATGGCTTATCCATCTTCATTTGTAGCATCTCATCATATGACTGATAGATGTGCGTTTTTAAACAATAAAAAACAAATGGAAAATGAGTTGTTTACTGCATTTGTTAAATTCCAAGTACAAACAAAGTGATTAAGTTGATGAAAATCTTGTTCATGATGGAATATAGAATTTTCTGTTGTCACGCATGCTCTGTAGCCCTGCTTGCAATTTTTTCTTATACAAATTTATTCTTGTTGAGTGTTGGTTAGTGTGATTTTTTTGTAGATTTTGATGTTGTTTGTATAAAATAGCAAAGCATGATAAGACCATATCTATCAGTATCAAAAAGACTTTTTAGAGGGTCTGAAATCTTTAATTGCCACATGGTTGAACAAGGTTGACTTGAAGAACATAGCTGAACTTTGGAAGGTTGAGTTGAAATCCTTTTCAGTAAATCTCAGCAAATCATAATTGAATATGAAGTGAAGTAGATGGTTATTGTTTTTTTCGTTTTTTATGTATCTATTACAGGGTATCGCAGATGTTGTTAAGGGTCTCAATAACAAAAGCATAACATATATGGTTGCTATTCTGTGGGAGTTAGGGCAGATTTTAGCAATACATGTAGTTGGAAGTTGTCTCTAGGAAACTGGGACTCTACATGATGATTTTTTTTTCATTATTATCCACCGAGTCTATCAGTCTATTTGGGTAAAAGTAGATATATTTTATGGTCTACAACACCTACTCATCTCAGTTACAAAGAGAAGCCTACATTTTTGTGTACAAAAGTAGTACATACATAAAAGTACACGGCATTACATTTTAAACAAAAGCTTTACATCCTCTCTTTGCAATGTTTTTTGCATCCATAACAGTTTTTTTAATTTGAATTACTTTTGAAATTCATTGTATGATATTTATGGTGTTGGTGCCAGAACATGCAATATTTTTTTGTGAAAGTTTAATTTAACTTCCTATTAATTTAGAAGCCTTTTTTATTCATTTTATTATATTTCTTTTTAAAGGGCAAGGTTCAAACCAAGGTCCAGACCAGAATCGGTACATACCCCCTCACCAGAGAAATGCAGGAGGCAACGCCCCTCCCCCCATGGGAATGGTGCCAAACTACCCCCCGCCTCCATTCCCTCCATCTGACAACAGAGGTGGCAGAGGTACATTCATTTGTTGTTCTTATGTAGATTTATATAACAACAATGTAGTAAATGTATCTGTTTCATTGAGAGTAGTCATATATGAATTGTCTAACAATTATTTATGGAGAGTTATCAAGACTCTGTGATAGTGTGTTCTTCATATCTTGGAGGTCATAAGTTCAAGTGTACTTGCTGAAGGCAGCATCCTTTTTTGCCCTTTCGACAAAACAGTAAAACACCAGACTCTGTGTCACAGAAGATTTGGGCAGGTTAAAGAATCCTCATTGCTCAGTTGCCAAAAGTGCCAAATTGTAGCCCTTCACTGGTATTGGGTGACTTTTTTGTATTGGTGAGATTCTTGAATGAGACTTTAAAACTAATGATATGACAACAACAGCATTTAATTGTTACACAAATGAAATTTAAGGACTGCAATGACTCTAGAGCTATAATTTTTATATTCATTTCATTAATCGTATCACTCATCTAACCCACAAGCCAAATGATTGTTTTAACAGGTGGGGTCTTGTAACTGTGCATATCAAAGCGACATACATGTATTATATATCCATACAAGGCCTCACCCACTAAGGCTATAGTTCCAACTACTATGTATTAACCTGGTCCCTATAAACATTCTGTTTGTATGATGATTACAACCAAATTAAAGGGAATATTGATATTTTACATGTTAATTCATTTTCCCTGAAAATTATTACAAACATGAGCCTGAGGAGTGAGGATAAAAATTTCTGAACTGGATAGCACATCACTTCACATTGTTTGAAATGAAATCCTTTTGATAATGATGCACATAGGTTTCACTTCTGTAATTGAGTAAATTGACCAAACAATATGATTGTTAGGAATTGTTGCCAAGTAGTGCTTGTTCTTTCTCTTGCACCTACCAGCATGGCTACTTTTTTTCAATTGCAGTAAGTAAAACGTGCAAAAAATCATTGCTTGCCTAAGTTTTTTCTTCATGTAAATTTTGTCCACTTTTTCCTCTCATAATTGGTTAATAACAGAGATGTAAACAACTGCTATACACAATACTTCTTGCTTACATTGCTACCACTAAGATCAAGTGGCAAGTGACCAAAAATTTGTTGATTTGAGCTTCTTTAAAAAATTTCCTCTCTTTGTAGTGCAAGTTTGTAATTAAGGCACAGGATGGTCACAGACACTTGTACCTTTTTTTTATCAATTATGACAGGATGTTTCCTTTCATCTTATTGTCTTGTCTTATGAAGTGAAAGTGATTGATATATTTCTTATGAATTGTCATACATCTGTCATTGTATTTATCTGTCATTGAGTGTTTTTGGTTAATTTCAGATGGTGGATATAGGGGTGGCTACAACCAGGGGCGTGGCAACTTCAATAATATGAATGGAGGACCACCCCCAAGCTTCAGCCAACCTAGTAAGTTTTGTTGCTAATTTGTTGATTCATTTACTGATTGTTCATTCCTTAGATGATAAAGCTGAAACAAGGTTTTGTCATTAGATCTATGATATATACCAGCAAATAATACGTTGGGACACTTGGTTGATGGATATTGACTACAAAAGAGGGGATATCAAGTAATGCAGAGCTTATTATCTTACAACAGCAGGAATTTTCAAATTACGATTACACTTCAGATCTGGTTAACTACTGGGATCTGCCAGTTTTTAATGTGAGAGAGAGTGTCAGTGCTCTTGTGGAATGTTTATGGTCTCTACCCAGGTATACAGTACTGAATGCCAGTTGTGGATAGACTCTTTTAAAGGGCACAAAAAAAGGGGGGGGGGAGGTCAGTTAGTTATTCTTCATACAGCAGATGAAATATCATTAGTTGGATAAGTTATCTGTATCCAGTCAAGACAAACGAATGAGTGTAAAATTTGCCATTTTTCTCTCTGTAGACATGGCTGATAGAGGAGGCTACAACAACTACAGCAATCGTGGTTACCAAGGTGGTAATCGTGGTGGCTTTAACAACTACAACCGCAGAGGAAGTGGTGGCTACCAGAATAATGCTCCTGGAAGGTAAAACGTTTTCAATCTTCTAGAGTTTAGCTCTGAATGGGTTTTATTTTCAGGACCTGAAATATTACTCATCTAGTTGCCAGTGTGCTTTGTATTTCTTCTGATTATGATATGCTATTTTACCTTTAGATTTGAAGAAATTATTTATTATCGAAAAAACGAGTCATGTTTGTAAAACTTAATGGGAACTAATCTAGTGAGATTCGTATTAGATCTACCATATGCAATACTTGTTTGGGTTATAGTGTACAAATACAAATCGTATATCCTGCAGTTTATTATTAGTAATACATTTTGTTCCTAAAGAGCTGGCAACTTAGGTTTGATAATATATATGTCAGGTTTTATTTTGGTTATTTGAATGTGTATTTATAATATTCTATTCATTTCCCATTAGATTATATTGTTGTAAAAGGGAATCTTGTTTTAGAGATTGATGTTTTATTGTCACAGCTATAAAGCCCTTGGGTGTATTACTCTAGGTACAATAACCCTGGAGACAGATTTAACAACTACAGTGGTGGTGATCGCTACCAGCGTACGGGCAGTGCTCCACCTTACAGCGGTGGAAGATGGGATAACTTGGATGATGACAGGGGGCAACGTAATGCTGATAACCAGAACAGTGGCTTCAGCACCAACAACCGTTGGGACAACAGAACTGAGTACAATACTGGCGGCAGGTACCCACAAGAAGCCACCAAGGAGAACTGGTCCATTCCACTTCCCCCCAATCCTCGTCTGGAAGAGTAAGAATTTGTTTCCTATTTTAATACTTTTGTGCTAGCCATCTAAGCTGTTGCTTCCATAACATGTTCACTCCTGCTTCCATTAAATATTCACTCTTATTTCCATTACATGTTCACTCTTGTTTCCATTACATGTTCAATCTTGCTTCCATTACATGTTCACTCTTGCTTTCATTACATGTTCACTCTTGCCTCCATTACATGTCCTGCATATTTTGCTCTAAGACACTGATTTCTTTAAGTACTCATCCAACTGGTTAAGTAAAATATTTTTTTCAAAGAGAAAAAAAATTCCCTTATGCTTAAATTGATAAGGTCAACAAGCTTCAAATTGTCTTAGATATTATTTTAATCTTGATTTACCTGTCGAAGATCTTTTATGTTGTCCATTTTTTAGAGAGCTCTTTGGTGGTGGAAACACTGGAATCAACTTTGATAAGTATGAAGATATTCCGGTCGAAGCAACTGGAGAAAATTCTCCAAAGAACATCGAGTCCGTAAGTGTTGCAGTCTTTACTATCTGTTTACTGTCTGTTGATACTAACAACATCCTAATGTCGTAAATTCCTTTTATACTGTAGTAATACTGAAGTCATAATCTGGTAATTACTGTTTAACTACTTCAAAGTTACTTAATACTGAGAACCTTTAAGATGGAGATCTCACGTTATAGTTGTTTAAAATTGCATAATG
This sequence comes from Pinna nobilis, assembly GCA_016161895.1. Taxonomy (NCBI): domain Eukaryota; kingdom Metazoa; phylum Mollusca; class Bivalvia; order Pterioida; family Pinnidae; genus Pinna; species Pinna nobilis. The sequence goes on along the minus strand of JACSZP010006716.1, from coordinate 18,532 downwards.
GAGAACTCCTGACTACTCTGAGAGGCCCCAAGTATCAAGCTGTGTCAGAGTTCAAGCCCTCAACAAAAGCCAGTGACATCATCATTTGATTCAACAGCAAAGAAACACATAAACAAACTTATGAAATCATGATAAATGGGAAATTTAAGGATAAATATTTACCCGTATTAAACAAACTAAAGCTACTTGGAAAATAATTAGCAATTTGATACAGTAAAGTAAACATTATTAAGGGACTTGCCATTTAAGTCAGTAGGTAGAGATTTAGGAGACGACATGATTTACTTCCTGACCAAGTGCAGTAGTTGCAGGGAAATTTTCCCTAGAAGTTTGTGGGGGATACTCTTATAAAAATTCTTGTCAATCTCACATATTTACATAGTTTCACATCAACAGTTCAAGCCTGTTTATGACTCTTTTCAGTTTGAAGACTGTAGTCTTGGTGAGATCATCAGGAACAACATAGTACTAAGTAGGTATTCCAAGCCTACACCAGTGCAGAAACATGCTATACCAATCGTGCTGAACAAGAGGGACTTGATGGCTTGTGCACAGACAGGTAAAATCAGCCTAATTTGTTATTTTCTTATATTTAGAACATTTCATTTAATGTGTAAATAAGTATTTTAGTACACCATAAACGATGCCGTCATCATAACAGACTTGTTAACTGGCCTATACACTCCTAATGTAAAGCATATGTCATGTTTAACCTCATTTTAAACCATGGATGATATGTGCAGACTTGCATTTAACATCCGAAGTCGTAGCTAGATTTGTTGTTATTTGTGTATTGTTGATTTCTCTGCTCAGGATCCGGAAAGACTGCTGCATTCCTCGTGCCTGTGTTGAACAGAATTTATGAGAATGGACCTGGAGACATGCCACAACAGGTACACGACTACTTAAAAGTATTTTCTCTTATTTATGAATAATTTTAGTAGAAAAGAAATGGAATATACTCTGAACACTGCTCAACTTAAACATTTGTCCTGTTATCTCTTGTCCAGCATGATTTCTACTTGGGCAAATGAAATTAGTTGAAATATACAAGTAAGGATGAGAGGGAAAATTATGTTTGAATGCTCAGTTATTGGGTCTAGATAACAGAAGGGACCTCTGTGGACAAATGGTTAGAGCATTGCACTGTCAACCACTCAGTCTCTTACCTCTAGTAAGCATGTGTTCCCGCTGGAAGCTAAGTTGATTATGTGAGAATGTCTGCCTGTTTACTTTGTGGAAGGCTGGTGGTCTGCTCCCAGGTACATTATATACCAGGTTCTGGCCGTCCTCATATGACTGAAAGATGGTTTTGTGTGTCACAAAGCAAAACAGAAAGGTAGACAGACACTTGAACAATTCAGAAAATATTTGTGGGTCCAAGAGAGAACAACAAACTGAAATTATCATTTCTTCAAAATAATGGATACTCTATTTTTATTGCTGTTCTCAAAATATACTTATGAGGAGACCTCTTCTTAAGTCTTACATATATATTTAGTCTTACATACATATAGACCTGACTGGCTTATGAGCTTAAACACTTAGAGTTCTGTTTATATCTTTAATTTCCATTTGTTTTTTAGACTCAAAGTCAAGGGCGTTCATATGGCCGCAGGAAACAATATCCTCTTGCTTTGGTATTGGCACCTACCCGTGAGTTGGCTTCACAGATCTATGATGAGGCCCGCAAGGTAACTGTATTCTCTAGCAATTATGATGATGAATCAGTTAATGAAGCAAAAAGAAAAGGCGAACAGCAAATATTAGCCCTACCTATCCAAATTGTCAGTGTTCACCTGTGAAGTTATGTTTCAATACAGAAAAGATAAGGCTTCTGTTCCACATTGATGTATTTTCAGTTATTGACATTGCTATGTCCATCTCCATTATATATACATTGTAATCATGTAGTAATTTTGTCAGTAGAGATATGTTTTCATGAAGCTGTTTAAGGGAAGTACCTGTTTGTTTCTTTTTGTCAGATATATACTAATTCCTATAATCTGGCAGATGGAGGAAATCACTTTTCACCTCACAGAATGAGATGGGGCTTCTGCTATCCCCTCTTCATTGACAACATCAAGAAGTTTTATTTTTAACCTGGATGACCAAGCGTGCGGATAGTTATGATGCATATATATATGTAAAATGGAAATGTTGTTTCAGATGAAGCCCATGAAACCTTATTCTGCATGAGGGGATATGTTAAAAAAAAATTTATATCAATATTAGGAGAAAAAATTTTCTGAAATGAGCTTGGTAATCTTTGATTACTTTTATCTCTTCTATTTCAGTTTGCCTACAGATCACGGGTACGCCCATGTGTGGTATATGGTGGTGCAGATATCGGAGCTCAGATGCGCGACCTTGATCGTGGCTGTCACCTTTTGGTGGCCACTCCCGGAAGACTTGTGGATATGTTAGAAAGAGGGAAAATTGGTCTGGAATGCTGCAAGTAAGAATTAATTTCGAGTAACAAAGGAAAAGAGGAAGAAACTATTCAGAGATAAGAAAATTGAACTGATATACTGTATTGGTATTCGGTGTTTATCCTGAATGTTCTGATTATAACATAAGAATGGCACATCTGTTTCTGAAGCTGATCATTCCAACTTTTTGCTGAATTTAACATTGAAATTAAGGATATCTTTGACGATCGTGTTTTATTTCTCTTGCCAAGGAAATTAAGGGGGATGGAGGTATTAAGGAATCAACACCATCTTATATTACATTCTTTATAGAGATTTTGACATGCTTTTTGGTCCTTTTGTTAGATTTTTGGTGTTGGATGAAGCTGACCGTATGCTTGACATGGGTTTTGAACCACAGATCAGAAGGATTGTAGAAAAAGATACCATGCCAACGTGTGGTGAAAGACAGACTCTTATGTTCAGCGCTACTTTCCCAAAGGAAATTCAGGTTTGTATGAAAGATGTTCTTTTAACATGGAGTGCTGATACCAGCTTTACATTGGCTTAATAATATTAAAATCCACTAGAGAATAGCTTTTCCAATTCTTAGGTTGAGACAGTATAAACCCAGGTCCAGTTTCACAACAGGTGTCAGCACGTTGAAGAACCCTTGCTGCTCAGTAAAGTAAAAAAGCAAGAGTATAGGACAAACTTTGAAGCTCTTCACTGGCATTCAGTGATATAAAATCAGTAGTGAAAATTTTTGGCTTAGCGGGGAACTGAAAGAACTTTTTTTTGTGTATGTTAAATCACCAACAATAAGTTTGCTTTGCTACAAATTTTAGTCTACCTAGCTTTGTTAGAGGGAGCTTATATGCTGTTGCATATTTGTTAGTGCTGTGCCTGCATCCACACTAATGTCAAGAAGTTCTGTTTTTACCTATGATTGCAAGAATTGTAAAACTTGCACATATGCATTTGTGTGTTAGGAAGAGATGCATTTTCAGATGTAGTCATTGACCTATATTTTCTGCATAAGTAGTCATCAATGTTGGGGAGAACAAGTGAGTTAAAGTTTGTACTGTAATCAAACAGCTTTTTAACCTTGATTACTCTTTGGTACTTTCAGAAACTGGCCTGTGACTTCCTGGACAACTACATATTTTTGGCTGTCGGACGTGTTGGGAGTACCAGCGAGAACATCACACAGAAAGTAGTGTGGGTAGAAGAAAATGAGAAACGATCATTCCTACTTGACCTTCTGAATGCTGCTGCCGGACCTGACTCACTGACTTTGGTGTTTGTAGAAACCAAAAAGGGTGCAGATGCACTGGAAGATTTCTTGATCAGGGAAGGCTACCCTGCCACTAGTATCCATGGCGACAGATCACAAAAAGAGAGAGAAGAAGCTCTGCGTCTCTTCAGAATGGGAGAGAGGCCCATTATTGTTGCTACTGCAGTAAGTATAATTTGATAATCATTGCCAGAGAACTTCATGTGATTCGTGTAAAACTAATTTCAAGAAAACAGAAGCAGAAGACCTGTAGTGTAGTGGAGAAAAAAATTATAGTATTTATAGTACCTCTGGTCACCAAAGTATAGATAAATTATAATCTTTTTGTCCATGTCAGTTAGCATTTATGGTATGTTTTCCAAAATTGGTTCAAATTACTCACTTGTTCTGGTTTATTTTGTTTACTCTTTATGATGAGAATAATAAGAGTAAACAATTTTTATGTCAATGCATTTGCATATGAAATTATATTTTCATGTATGCTACTTTTTATTTTGTGGGTAAATTTTTGGGGAGAGGGATTTGGCAAGAGATATTTTATTTTTTTTCCCCACTGGTTATTGTGCATTTTGTTTCATTTCATTTAATACAAATGATGTTACATATTTTGATAATTGTAAAATTTTTGCTAACCTTTACGTAACTGTTCACAGGTAGCTGCTCGTGGATTGGATATACAAAACGTAAGACATGTAGTGAACTTTGACCTGCCAAGTGACATTGAGGAATACGTGCACAGGATTGGAAGAACTGGAAGAGTCGGAAATTTAGGTGAATGTCTCAAAAAATTAGCCGTAATCTTTCAGCGAAGCTAATATTTGAAATAATTGGCATAGAGAAAACAGAAATACAATTCTTGTCCCATTTTGGTATTTGTCCAGCCTGGGTACTTTCTCATTATGTTAGATAGTGTGCCAATTAATTTACGGAAGGCTTGAGGTCTTTATCTAAGCACAAAGATAGCTAGGGCTTTTCCTTCACCACTAGTAAATCGATTCCTCCATGTGGCTGAATGATTGTTGTTACACATTAATAGTTTAAAATTAAAAAACAAGCAGTATTTGTCTATTTGTTGCACAAGAATATGACATTTCTCTCAACTTGTGCACTAGGGATTGTTAAGGTCTTATACTGCATGTACATACCTTGTTTGAAATACATTTTATCAGCAGTAACAAAAAAAAGTTTGACCAAATGGCATTAACATTACTATTGTTCTTAGACTTTTTTTTCAGTACAGTTGTGGGTGCATGAGTGTTTCACAAATTGATCTTGTGCTTTTCAGGATTGGCTACATCATTTTTCAATGAGAAGAACAAGAATATAGTGCGTGATCTGATGGACTTGCTGGTTGAAGCTCACCAGGAGGTTCCATCTTGGCTAGAGTCCATGGCTTACGAGGCTCGACCTCCACCATCTGCATCTAGACGAGGCGGTGGCAGAAGGTATGTCTAGTTTCTCTTTAAGATGTTTGTACCCAGTTTAGCCAAGTTTATCTAGATATTGTCTTGATTTATTTTGAATTTATGTCATTGATGATACTTTGTTTATTTAACCATATGTAGCCTTGAAGTGCTGTAGTTGTTCTGGTTTATGAGGGTTGAGTCATTTTGTAACCATAAACCTTCAGGCCTCAAGTACCCCCATTCAATGCTGCCAGTATTTTTTATTTTATTCGACCTTTTCCTCCATTGGTAATGCTCGTCTTTTTGCTGTCCCCATTTGTTCCTTAGTTAGTAGTGGGTAATCTTGCTACTTTTCATGTGGCAGAGGGGTCGTATCAAAGTCAAATTTTTTACCAAACTTAAGAATTATTATTTCACAAAATGAGAGCTGCCAGTGTCTGTTCTGAAATCTTCGTGTTGATAATGGAGCCAAATAACTACTCACTTGCTGATAATGAATGCCTCATTTTGATAAATGGCTATTTTTTATACAATTGAAAAGATAAGTATCTGATGAATGAATGTCTTTTCAGAGTCGAAGGATGTGGTATTGAAGTAGATAAACCTCTGCATTGTTCATTTATTGTTTTCTTTTTTTTCTAGGTTCGGTGGCTCTGGTTTTGGATCTCGTGACTATCGTCAACAGAACAAACCCAAACCCCAGCAACAGGGTAGCGTGTTCGGCAACTTCAGCAACCCTGTTGCCAACCAGTACAATCAGTACAGCAACTATGGCGGATCTTATGGTGGCTCCTACAGCAACCAAGGCAGCGGAAGTGCACCAGACTGGTGGGGCAACTAGAAAGCAAAGTTACCGTGACAACCACATTTGTTCTTTTGTATGTTGTACAATTTGCAGGGTAACAGTTTGGTAGAACCAGTTCTTATAAACTAACAAGGTGTTCAAGCTATGTGGTTCTCTTGGGTTTGACTGTTTAAGATCTTGCTCGACACACTTGTCGAACATCCTGCCTCACACCTTTCTGAACCAGTGTTTGTTTACAAGGAAAGCTGATGTGCCCCTCAAGAAAAAATTAACTCGACCATCATGGGAGCCTCAATGCCAGACAATAAAACACGTCAGTGTTATCAAGTGATAGTCAACAATAATGCATAATATCTCCAGTATAAGAGCCAAATATTTGCTTGTGAAGAGAGCTTATATCATAGAAAATTTCCCCCGAATATCATGTATTATAATATTACAAATTGGACTTACTTTAAATCCAAACAATTTCATTAGTGAATTTTTTTAATACAATTTTCAGTATCATTCTTGCTTGAAACTTTTTCTTGTGAGAGAACAAACAATTTTTTATCAACAGTATTGTTGCAGTATTTGTTTAAGTGAGATGGTTTTCAAAACTTTAGGGGGAAAACCTTCCTTTTGATATTTGAACAATAAATACCCCAAAGGCCTGCTTTGTAAATAGAAGTGTTTTACATAAGTAGGCTACTGTTGTCTCTATTTTCTTTGCCGTTATAAAACAAATTTTTATAACAGAGCAAAGAATTGTTGTAAGGAACTTGATGTTCTTAAGCTCATGATGGGGACCAAAGGACTAAGCGGGCATGTTGTGTTTATAAATTTTCAGTAACTATCCAGTGTTTTAAGACATATTTTAGATTTTATTACAAGCCTATTCACAATACTGCATGCTCAGATGCATTCAGTCAAAACATTATTTTATTTACACAGGTGCCATTTATTTTGGAAGTGTTGATTATTGAAGTTAATCTTACTTTGACATTAAGTACGTGGGCATGTGTGTAAAACATCCGGGACATACTCATGCTTGACTATACAATAGTCAGAAAGGTAATATCGAACTAATTCCTGTGTCTTGAAAATACTTTATTGTATTCAACTTCTGCTAGAATAAAACAATGTGAATTTCCTGTTTCTTTTCATATTTTGAATAACACAGTGTAAATTTGATTCTGAAACTGTTGCAGTGGATATTCTGATAGTATAGAAAGTTTTTTACAGTCAAGTTACTGTATTATATTTTACTGTAGCCTGTGCTGTGTATAAAGGTTAAAGTGCAAGAATGTATGCCATGTTGTCGTAAACTGTAGAATGGAAATGCACATTCCATAAAGGAACCATTTGGATAAAGTTGTTAACTAGTATACAGTATATTATTTTAGTGGCAACATAATGTAATGCGGCTTTGTGTTTGTCCCCTACTTGACAACTGCCAACATTAGGCACTGTAGAAACATTTCAGACATTGTTTCGTTATGGATAATTAATATACAAAATGCATAGAATGTCGTTATTTGTTGATAACAGACTAGTGATAATCCATGACACCTTTTTCTGTCCCATAAGGTAATGGAGAAATAATAATGCTGGTTCTACATCTGTTTCCCGTAATTTGATGCCATTTTTCTGTCTTTTTTTTTCATGAGTTTTTTATATGTGTAGTTATTGTGGTGAAATTTGCAATGATGCCGTCCTATGTTAATCAAGGAAACAAAACTAAGTTATCGTTTGAGTAAACAAAGAGAAAGAGGTCTAATACAGGCCATATGTATCTTCAGATTTCTCATCCATACTGAGGTACTTGTCAGCCTCAGAAAAAAAAACGACAGAGGGTCAAAGAAAATATCCAAAGATGCTGTAAAAAAACATTTTGTAGAATTGAAATTTTATACACGTTAAGGAAAATACTGGAAGACAACAAATATTGTTTGTATTGGTAAATCTAAATATTGGTGTCTGTAAGATAATATACTCTTGTTTTGAGGGTATTATCCCCTATTTATCCATTTCTTATTTGTACATTTTTGAAACTTTCCGAAGACTCATTATCAAGAGTTTTTTCTTATTCTACAGTTTTGTTATAAGTATTTTTGTGTTTATTTCTTCAATTTCCATGTACTTAATTATAAAATTTGAAGTGAAGGTTTGGGGCTAGATACCTTCATCTAATTTATGACAAATAGCTTAGGTTCTATAGGAAGCACTCATCTCCAGGAGCATAAGCTCTGTTAGAACTTTGGACTTGACAAGAGAGATTACACCTTGTTTGTTCCCCCTTGTATCCTCTTACTTAATAAATTTTTGTTTGTTACCTGAAGTTTGGTGGACAGGGGGAAATTAGGGTTTTGTTGGGTTTTTTTTATTATCACTTGATTAAAGCAGTTTGCAAGAGAGACAATTACATATATACTTTTATAATTTGTGACTCTAGTCGGATCATTTCTCAATCCATTATTGATGTAAACTTAATGTAGGAATTGTTTTATTATCATATCACTAGATAATTGTTTTATAGTGACAACCTTTTAAATATGATCATATCAAACTTGATATAATAGACAAATTGTTTGTCACTTTTGAGGGCTGTTGTCTTGCCGAAAAGAAATGCGGCTCAAAAGAAATGAATTGTTTTAATGATGACTAGTTTCACAAATGTATGATAGGTAACAAAAAGAAACCTGTTTGTATTTTTTGTTTATGTACTTTAGGTGTGTACGTACCATGATGTCTTTCACTTAAGATTGTATTCTCAACTTGAGCCAGTTATTTGGTTTTCAGTTATTTCACAGATGGAGTTTCACAATTCTTTTAAACTTGCCTGGCTGTTAGCCTAGGCAATTTTTTTCCTCTCAAAAATTTGTATTAACACTATGCGGCTTAAGGAATACGTTCCGCATCAGTGCGCTGTTGAAATTCCATCTGAAAATAACTGTAATATATAGTCCCAAGAACAAATACTTTTCCTGTGAATATTTATGTGTATGAATATTTGTGTAACCTTAATGCCTTTTTTTACACTGGTAAATTTACAAACTTTTTTTCTGTAGTGAGATGGGTCAGTGGCAATGGTAGATATACTTATATTGGCAAATCAAACAAATTACAATTATCTATACTACATAACAGTGTGACATTTACTCTGTTCTATGTTACAAAGCTTAAGAGGAATGACTCATTCCTAGTTTTTATAATGACCAAATTTTTACATATTGGTATAAAGTCCTTGTCTTTTCCCCATATTTTTTCACTGTAAATTCTGGATCCCTACAGGATGTATATTGATCCCCCTGTTTTTTTGTACAGTTACAGACATTGGTTAATTAGAATGACATAAACTGTCTGCTAGTCATAGAAGTGGACAAAATAGTCGATCTCATAATTCTTATTATAGTTTATAATGAGTGATAGAAGATAAATATTTAATTTGTATCTGCACAAGTAAACAATTATTTTGTGTAGATGTGTTCTTTTTCTACCATAGAAGTATAAAGGTAGAATATTGTTAAACAATTATAAACTTTTTATATGTTAATTTGTTTGAGTATCCTCATGAGTATAAATAGCCTTAAAATGAATCTCGAAATAGGTTTTATAAACATTGAAAAAAGAACCGCTCACTGTATTAATTTGTTTTGAAACTTTAGGTTATTTTTTTATATATATACATGCAAATGGTTGTGACTTTCCACAAAAGAATTCATGTCACAAGCCATGATTATAATACTGTATGTTCTATGTGCCAAATACAAATTTCAAATTATGGAGTTTTCCCCCAAAGTGACTTTTTTGTGACCATGTATGTCAAGTTGGGGATCCAGATGTTTATCTAGATATGTCTTGTCGGAGACGGTACTGGAGTTAGTATGGTATAATAAACATTCCAAAATGTGTTCAGACCATTGATAACCTAATATCATCTTTTGTTAGTATTAAAACTAAGTGTTTTGTCATTTCATCATGTTTAAAACTGAATTTCACAAATTGCGCTCATTCTTCTCAGTGTAACGGCAACTGAGGGTCGAGACAAAAATATGCACATATTTGACAAAAGTTCACAATTAATTATGTTAAGCATGTGGTCGATACCCAGCATCCTGTTGGGCTTTCTCACCCTTTTTTCAAGTTTTTAACATTTCCTTTTAAAAGAAAATTTTGCTATAGGTATTTTCTATACAGTAAATTCATCAAACTCTTGTTTAAATAATGGAACAAACTCTTAAAGTACTACCATGCCACATACCAGTATTGCTACAGTATACAAAATATTTTCTTGTTCAAGTGATATGATCTCAAATGTCTTTTTGAATTTAACTCTGTTGTAATGGTTTATTCCACGCATCCTATTTTACTGAGAAGTGATAGCTGTTGCAGAATCAATGACAATACTGGTACATCTGAAGTTGACTTGTGATTCCTCTCTTGGTCAGTGTACATGTACTTCTCCATGGTAAAACAACACATATTTTGAATGACTAGTAAGTCATTCTTTTTTTAACTGTCAGTGAATTGTATTGATTTTTTTTGTACACAGTGTTACAAAGACATGGTGCGTACCTTTTTTTGGTTATTATTTTTATTGTAATTAAGTTCAAACCAACATTTAAAACAGAATTTTGGTGTATTCATGACCCAACAAAAAAGGTCATCTGTAGATTTTTTTTGGTAAATTAACAAATCCCAGTAGAGTCTGAGAATCCAAGTTGTGTATATCTGGCATAATTTCTGAATATCTGTACATGTGACATCATATGCCTCGTCTAACATAGGTCGCTGTTTACATTGAGGTTTGTGCCCAAATTGTCGGAGTTTATGTTCACTCTCAACTTTATTTTCATCCTCTGCCTATCATTGTTTCCTCATAATCATAATAAGTTGCATACTTAACTCGTCAGAAAATGTCTCAAATTTTAATGTCATATCATTTTTTGTATGATCTGACAATACATGATAAATACATGGATTTAATGGTGCTCGAACGAATTGTTGTTTGATATGCAATTGATATAACTAAATGCTTTTTAATTGGTGCTTCCAATGTCTTGATATGTATTGGAAGACTTTGAAATAAATGTATTTGTGATGTGAAAACTATCATCACAAAGTTCTTGATATTACAGTATGCATATCTGTGATGTTCCAATGTTTTTTATAAGTTAAGTGCAATTTAACCATTTTCTGTTTGTGCAGTTTCCATTTTGTCTTGCACACTTTCATGTGTGCATATTTTAAATACCAATTTGCCAGGGCAATCCATTTTTAGATTTTGTTTTTTAGATTATAGAAATATTTTATTTAGTATTTTTTTCCTTGTCTTGTTTGACCGTCGATTTGTTTCCATATGAGAGTGGGGAAGTAAACGTTGGCAGGGGATGAACTTGTTATTTGACTGTAGTTACTGGGTGCAAATTAGGGAATTCCTGGAACAACCAATTGCTTAAAGGGTGTTTTTGTGTAATTGTATGTCAAGTAAGTAACTAGTCATTGCTGATACGCTGCAGCATGTGATGTCATATTTGTAACATTCTAGTGTACTGGTATGCCAAATTACATTTTCATTGGATTTGTTAAATTTGAGTGAGTGTCTCTCATTTTTGGTACTACATGAAACTGTCTTGAAGCTTTTGCATGTTGTTTAAAAATATTATTGTAACAAAGTCTAAAACCTTGTGTGATTCCTACACCAACATCCATTCACACCTTGAAAAATGTCAATGCACCTCTAACTTAAATGATGTTTCCATTACTTTAATCCAAGTTGTGATTATAAGAAAGAAATATGTTATAACTGACATTAATGCTCACTAGACCAAGCATGTAATAAATCAGAAATATTATTTTCTTTTGCCTACATTCCAAGGTTCGCTGTGGCTCAGTGGCCAGCTTGTTGACTGACTGATCATGAGGTTATTGGTCACGATGGTGTATTATTTTTTTCTTCTCTTTTCTCCTTATTCTTTTGGCATCTTCAACCATACAGGTGAGATTGTATGTAACTGTTGGAATCAACTAGGACTTTATTTAGTGTTTGTGTTCAGATTTTGGTACTGAAAGGATCAGCATCCTTGTTCATGTACTGAAGTAGTTGGGAACAAATCCTGTCTGTTTTGGTTTTTTTTTTCTTTTGTCATCTAGCTGCAACACTACAGTAAGTGACTAATTGGTATGTATTAGTTACTCTTGGTATTCTACACACAGTATATTTTTATACCAGATTTTGCGAACTGTATAGTGAAAAAAATTACATATTAAAGATTTCTTAGTAATATTTAACAAGGGGACTTTTCCATTTGTAATAGTTCTTTTATTCAAATGCTGATGAAGCAAGTTTTGAGGAGGTGCAGACAAGCTATTAAATGCCATCGTAATATGTAATCATTTATTAAAGTTTTCTTTTAATTTTATCTACCAGATCTATTGCACTAACTGTGAATTGATATCAGAAATCAATATCACGGTTGAGAAATATTTTTGAAATAGTATTTCCAGCCGTAAAAGAGCAAAGTTGATGTATGGTGGGTGGGAAATTAAGAATCATTATTGCCATGTTATACAGTATCCATAAATCAAAACTTGTAAGAAATACAGATCTGTAAGCCATATTTATTTTCTTTTCAGAAATTGTTTTGCTTGTTTGATCTCTCCATCAGTTTATATGCAGGTTAGAAATTTTGTGTCCCATATACAAAGAAAGTACTTTTTTATATACTATTTTTGACTTTGTCTGCCAATTAAGTAAAACTGATGTTTAAGTATTTCAAGACTTGACAGGGTATCACTGGGAAAAGTATGTTTGTTTCATTTGTTCTGTATCTTAGACTCTAGTATGACAGGTGGGTGAATCTCAATCTGCACCTTCTCTTCCACATTCTTAAAAAAAACTAAAGTTACCTGTGAAAAGTTGCTTGTGTACCTGGAAAAACACTGCTTGCTATGCTATGAATTTGAACTTATTTTGAAATAAGGCATTGTTATAATTGTCATGTTGTAAAGAACAGAAATGTGGGAGAAAAGGAATCAAATATGATTGTGGGGTTTTTGTGGATAGGGAAATTTTCCAGAAAGAATGTTACAATTTGGATATTGGCCTAGTCAAGTAATCTGTCTTTTCTGTCCTATAGAGTCTATGTTATGATTTGTCATGGATACAAACCATTATAGTCCAGGAAATAATCGGTGCGTGCTTGTCTTTATTGTATTTATTTACATATGGACAGATAACATTATGTTGAAATGTTGCAAACATACATATACATGAACCTATCTGCTCAGACTACCTGTCAGACGAGCTTAGTCTCCTAACATTAGCCTGGACACACAAATGATGACTTCCTATACATAGAGAAGTCTTAAGATAGAACACTTGAGTATTTCTGTCTAACACTAGGATGTATTACAGTGAAGTTGGTGTATATGTATGTATGTAATGTAGGTATGTGATGTATATCTAACAGGTATACACACATTTTTTTCCATTGAATCTTGTTAATTCTGATGAAAACAAAAACTTCACTAATGTAAACCCATAAGAGTGAGAGAAGTCTTAAGAAAGGAGAGAGTATTCAATGGGGCGGCATATTCTTTTTCTGTTTATTTTTTTCCTTAGATGTATGACTAGATTCTTAGCTAATTGATGACATCTGGTCATGCATTTTTTTTTATGTATATAGTTGAGTGTTTGAATGGTACAACAGTACAAATTTCATCAAAAATTAACATAAATGTGGTTGTTCAGAAATAAATTTTCTTTATGTCATATTTGCTTTGATTTTTATTCCTGGAAAACAGACTGTTATCAAATATTTTCTTACCCGGGATAGGTGCCACACCGTTCCACTGTTATGAAATGAATAGTAAAGCATTTATCAATAATTGTTGGATCTGATGAAACTTGTTTTAAATCGCTTCACATACGCAGTGTAGTGTATTTTAAAATATCCCAGCAATTCTTGAACCATAAAAAGGTTTTCATTGAGAAGTTAATTTAAGCACCTCTGTGGTGGAACATTTGGCCTTTGAACTGTAAGGTCGTGGCTGCATGTCCCAGTAGAGTTGCCATGAGATGTACATCCTTCAGTAAAGACAGTAAGAACCAAGGTCAAGTTAAAATGAATATGTGGAACAAGTTTTGTCTTAGTACAGACACCAGGGATAAGCCTATGGCATCACAATGTAGCTCTCTGTGCTTTTGTCCAAGAAAGTTTAAAAACCACAGGTAGGAGGTTTTGTTGTGTAAGGCACTACTCTTACCTCCCAGCTACAGATTCTCATGGAAGCTCTGTTGCAACTACAAGTAACAATAATTACCAATGATCAGTTTCAGTGTTGTTCCGCGATTTAACATGCCTTCAGTGCTGTTCCTGTATTTCGTATCACTCCTAATCTGCAATATTATGATAACTCCCGAAACTTTTCAAATGTGTTGGAAGATATGGATTAAAGTAGAATGAAAGTGATGTCCATTCAAGTTTCAATTTACAGCGAGATACGCACAACCTAGGAATGCTAATGCATACATAGTCATGCAAATGCATAACTGCACTCCTTATCTTAACAAATTTCAAAGCGTAATTATCGTTTACGCACCTTATCTGGGATGGGCCCTATTGATTTTAGAGTAAGGGTCAAAGGTCAAGGTTATACTGAACCATTACTTGAAAACTGATTAACTATTATATAATATGCATGAAGATTTACGGTCGTCACAAAATCAGGCGCATCATTAATAAAACTGACAAAATCTAAGAAGATATATTAAGTCTTTAATAACAATCTTTATACAATAAAAAGTGTCCATGAGTTTTTTACATTTCTACACTGGTAATGTACAAAATTTTGATGATCTTGTGCTGAGAGCATGATATTTCTGTACACAGGGATTAGTCATCCAATTTTCAATCCACATCCCCCAAGTTACGAATTTTGGACTTTCTCCGTAATACATGTCCATATGGTCATATCAGGTGATATGACATATAATAATTCATCAGAACAGTTTATAGTCTCCATATCAACGTCCAAGTAAGCTGAAGAAATATTCCACCTGTAAAAGTAACAAAACACGTCTTGATTAACAGACTTATAGTAGAAAAAAATGTTTAGTGAATACTGAAAGTGCATCATTGCATTATCTTGCATCAACAAATATATTCCATGGAGTCTACACACACAATTATTTAGTAAAGAAAGAAAAAAAACTTATATCAGTGGAGGGATTGTACAGTCACTCATTTAGACACTTACTGCACCATGATGAGATAGAATGGGACAAAAATACCCCTGCAACCCAACCCCCATCCCCCCTCCTCACCCACTCATTTTTTCAAATTTTTAATCTATTCAAACAAACTAAAATTGAGATTTTGAACTACTGTAATATGTATGCTTTTAAAAATGATCATGTACATGAAGTTTGAAATGAGTTAATCATTAAACAACAAATGAACTAGTCACTTAAAGATACATTTGTACTCATTTTTCACCTTCACAGAATTAAAAACTTGAAATATCACATTTGCACCAGCATATAATTTGAGGATGTAACTGATAAAATACAAAAAATATGCATGCAATGTATTAGATATCGTCGTTTAAAAAATCAAAAAATACACGATTACTGGTCGTATTCATTTCCTGCCATTGCCTATGCTAATGCCTATAAGTAGGGTGAATTACACGGACAAACCATATCCAGCACGGACATTTAAACGTTGATTTGATCATTTTTAATGTGTAAATCGCTTATTTATATCCATTTGTACGGGATTCAGCTGTTATCTCGTGTACGATAAATTTTTGCTAAATGAGTCCAAGTGTACCTTTAACAAAACCATTACAACATACCTCTAGTGGGCCATCCTCGGGTAAGTCAGTACAGTGTACAGCATTCTTAACTTTGTTGACACCAAATAATGCGCGTAGTGTCCTAGGGCGCAGATGTCTAGCAATTTCCTGTGAGTGAAAGAATCAGAAAAATCATTTAAGACATGCTATACATTATTAGAAACATCCATTAAGAAGAGAAATTATACAAGTACAAAAAATTAACAGGCAATGAATGATAAATCTGTTACTCTTTAAAAGGTTGTGATAAATTGGCTCTTTACATACAAACAATAATGATAATGGTATTACTGATTACATTATCATCAAAACAGAAATGAAGTATGTCTGTGAGACACAAATGAAGCCACTGTCTGTGGATTGGTTGGTTGTACTGTTGTTTAACGTCCCACTTGAGAATATTTCATTTATATGGAGACGTCACTGTGTGCCGGTGAAGGGCAACAGATTTTGCCTATGCTCAGCACTTATTGCCGTAGAGCAAGGAGGGTTCTTTAACATGCCAACACCTACTGTGACACGGGACCTCGGTGTATACTGTCTCATCTGAAAGACAGGGACAGCCAACCGTACCATGGATTGGGCTTGATTGAACATCGGACCCTTAGATTCAAAGTCGAACACGCTAACCATGCATGAGGCCAACACTGTCTGTGGACATGCTCCCTTTATGTAGTTAGAACAAAAAAAAAGATTATACTTTGTCTCCGGGACTGCTTAGTAGAAAGACTAAACACAGGTTAGAGTGAGGTTAAAATAGGCCTGATTAGTGAAGTGGTCTCCTCTGTGAAGTTAAAATGGGCCTGATTAGTGAAGTGGTCTCCTCGGTGAGGTTAAAATAGGCCTGATTAATGAAGTGGTCTCCTCGGTGAGATTAAAATAGGCCTGATTAGTGAAGTGGTCTCCTCGGTGAGGTTAAAATAGGCCTGATTAGTGAAGTGGTCTCCTCGGTGAGGTTGAAATAGGCTTGAAGAGTGATAAGCAGACTGAGATTTGATGATACATATTTAGTGGTCTGATTAATGAGATGGTCTCCTAAGTGAGGTGGTCTTCAGGCAAGGTTCTATTGTATACTGTAAAATTCAGACGATAACTTACTGGGTCTGAAGGTCCGACCATTTCTCTGAAGGATTGTACAGCGTTAGCTGCCCGGATCTCAATTGCTAAACAGGGTCCTGATGTTAATTCTCCAACCATGGCTCCATACTCCTGGACCACTCCCTTGTAAACTTCATAGAATTCTTCTGCATTAGCCTTTTCCACATGGAACATTTCCACCATGGAAATCTCAAATCCAGCTTCCATAATTGCTGATATGATCTTACCAGCTAATCCTGAAATAAAAAAAAACATACATGTTTCTTAGAAACAAAATCTTTGCATACGAAATACTATAGGACATGCCTAAACAACTCAGTAGTTTTAGGGTCAACCTACATTACCTTTTTTGACCTAGATAAATCCTCTTACAGTGCATTCCTAGAGAAATATTAATCCCCAATGAAATTTGATTTTAATGTAGAAAAAAAAAATTAGTAAATAAACTGAATAATTAATGTTATGAATTCTCTGATAAATTACAAATTCAAGCACTTGTGATAAACAAGTCAATACTCTGTCATGCCATTTTCTTCTTTTAATTTTTGCTGTGCTAAAAGTTTATTGACTGTTAAACCACCTTACAGAAGGGAAAGTGAAAAAAAAATCAGGTACATTAAACAGAGCAACAACACTGTATTCTGGTGAATCTTCAATTGTCAGACCAGGTATATCAAACACAGGAAAATCATTTTCATTGTTTGCAGGTGCTATTCAGACTGAGCTCATCTATCCAAATATGAACGTATTGTAAAAAAATTCAATAAACTTGGAATAGTGACAATGGCCACTTTGGTACTTCCTCAAAGAAGTGTCACATGTGAGATCAAGAGTCAATTTGAAATCAACAAAGACATGTACAGATAATAAATACAGATTCAAGATAATATGTGACCCGTTATGACAATTGAGGCAACAACACTTTGAGAAATAAGTAAAGTCTCACTTTATAGTTCTATTTCTATACTTATAATTTTGCGTATCACGTCTGCCCCATTTCACACATGGAATACATAGCTGTCATTCCTTGTGGCATGCTTCGGATCAAGGGAGATAACTTTTATAGAAAATTAATTGTTGTTGTTGCATTGTTGTTTAACGTCCCACTTCAGAATATTTCACTCATATGGAGAAGTAGAAAATTGATAAATACTAACACTAAAAAGATCTTACCTGCTTTGACAGCATGTGGTTTGATGACACAGCATGTACAGTCATTTCCTGTTGCTGTGTTCTTTCTGCCTGGTCCACTTCTTGGAAAGAAAAATTCTAACTCCCTGGCGGCTGATGCTGGGCTGTCTGAACCATGGCAGGCATTTTCTGTGGTGTCTGTAGAAGGTATGAAAGATTGTTATTGTGCTGTTGTTTATGTCCCATTCAAGAATATCAAATATAAACCCTTACAGAACAGTTATGTTTGCTGCAGACTTGCTGCAAATTTGCAGCAAATCTGCAGCAAACAAATTTGTTTGCAGGAAAGAAGAATTCATGTTCGCAAGTGTTTGCAGCAAGCTGCAATCTTTCTGTGAACATTGCAGCTTTTTGCCGCAAGTTTGCTGCAAATTTGCAAGAACTTGTTTGTTTGCAGGAAGACTGCAAGAAACCCTGCCTCAATTTAAAATAAATCGTCCTTGTCCACTGTACTGCAGCAGTAAGGCCTTTAAAGGGTTAC
>JACSZP010006714.1:2970-21523 GCA_016161895.1 Pinna nobilis | reverse complement strand
TCTCTATATATATATATATATACACATGTATATATATATATATATATAGATAGATAGATAGATAGATAGATAGATAGATAGATAGATAGATAGAACTACAAAGATTTGCGGAGAAAGAGGGATATGTCTAGAAAACCATGGTGTAAAAGATTTTTTTCTTTTTTCCGACATACCCTTTAGTTACGGGATTGCAGATAATTAGATTGATTGTGACTTATTTTCTTTTCAGTCAACAAAGCAGTTGATATGCAAATCATCGAATCTGATAACAGAGAAACGATATATTGCTCCATGGTTTATACTTTTCTCAGAAGTTGAAATAAAAACAAGTTGAAAAAGATGTTCGTACTTCATCTGTCTTTACTTTCAAATCATCCCATTCACATATAATTCTTTTTATAAATAAAAGTATGATGCAAGTTAGACTATATTAACATAAATCATTATACTATCACATCTGTGTCTAAAATAAATTAAAAATAAGAGTTCGTCAAATCAGCTGATACTCAAGTCGTTGAAGAATTCACTGGTGTTATTTACACACACAGAACGCCGCCGTGGCCACGTGATTAGCGTGCTCGCTTTATGATAATGAGGTCGTGGGTTCGATTCCGAATCCCACTGCCACTAGCTGTCCCTGTCTTTCGGATAAGACAGTTACAACCGAGGTTCTCGTTTCACAGTATGTGCAAGCACGTTAAAGAATCCTCCTTGTTTTACGGACCAAAGTGCCGAGCATAAAATGTGGCATCCTTCGCTTGCACACGGTGAAGTCTACATAGAAATGAACAATCCTTGATATGGACGTTAAACAACAATACAACCAATTTTCATAGCGATATGTTAACTTCGTACAGAATTGAAAATCTGTCTAACCGCTGACACACTTAATTTTGTCATGATTCATATGTATCTGTGGCAAGGGGCTGTAATACTCATATTTCATTAAATTTTAAAACATCTACTTGGTATACTGTATCCTGGTATAATTAAAAGTTAATCGTTTCACAGATAATATTACTGTTTGAATAAATGGAACTTTCATACAGATAATGTTTTCCTCTTTTTTATGACCGATTCACTTCAAATTAGGTCCGATTCTTATTTTGAAAAAGCACCACCTTTAGGCATTGGGTAGGACTCCGGTTTTTGAACGAAGTTTACATTTCGAGTTGTTATTATAACACGGCTTTCTTTGTTAACAAGTAAGTTTAGTGTTTTTCGTTTCAATATAGTCGATTAGGTGTCTGATGTAATAAAAAATATAGCATGAGGAGAATAAGAATGTTCCAATTCCAGGGTTAATATCTAAGCAAAATATGTAGTAAAGATGTAATAAAATAATATAATGATTCTGAATAGAAACTTTATCTATTGAAGATGATCAATTGTATCGTTGAAAGTACAAGTTGAAATATTCCTTAATACTGGTTTCATCAGACAATTGAGAATTTGTCACAAAAGAGGAAAAAATACATTCTTAAAAGATAATTAGCTGTTCAGTACCGACTGGCAACTTGTTACATGAAATGAACATTTTTTATAAAAGCAAGGTTATATCTCTACCTTGAACAACCTTGAACAACCATGAACAGTCACTTCCCACGCTCTATGTTACGTCAAAGAAACATACGTTGTATAACTGCGTGCATTTCGATAATAAATTCACCTGATTTTAATGATTAAGGATTCTAGTTTTATAATAATAATCATAGTATATCATAGTAAAAATCAATATCATTGATTTCTATTTCATTCGACAGTTGTTAATTGATATTCTCAGCTAAGTGATTCAGAGAATATTGTGGTTACAAAGGCACGCTGGGAAAAGATCAAAGTTGCTGTGTATTCCCTAAAATCTGTATAAATCAGGTTAGTTATAATCAATATGCTACAACTTCTTTTAACGATTTTTAAAAATTTGAAACCTTGACTTTTCCACTTCGATTTTGTCAACCCCCCCCCCCCCCACACACACACAGCAGTCGCAGAATTGTTAAAATGTATGGTAAACAGAGTATATTAGTACACACAATTCTCCATATAGGCGCCCGAATTGTACATTCTATGCATTTCATGCATGTACTGGTATCTGTGTTGCTCCATCGATTGCATCCCAGTGTTTTGAGAAGGCGATGACACAACGTTTAAACCATGAACTGGCGCAATGTGACCGGTAGTGAAGGGGCTAGATGTCATGTGACCGGATGTGATATGACTCGTACTGCCTTGCGCAAGTGTAAGCGATTGTTGTTCCACCGACTGATTTGAATTACGGAAATATTCGTCAGAAGCACAGTCTGTCTTTAGAATTGGTCGATGGTTGTCTGGAAACGCCATTGAAAATAAAGCTTCCGGGTCACACACGAATTTATAAACATAACGCTCCCCGGCTACCTTTTGCATGATTCCTTTTTCGTAATAATATCGAAGCGATCGGCTCAGTTTATCGTAATTCATTGCGGGTCTGTTTTTCTGCAGTCCCCATCTTCTTGCAACCTGAGGGGAAATGAAAAATGTCATGATATTTGTATATAATGAGATTCTCAAAAGTTATTTTCGCTTCAAAAATATGTCCATTTTTAAACTTAACGTAAGAAATGTTTAAAACGACGAAGTGAATAATGTTAAGTGCTGCACGAATTAAAGATTCCAAAAGAGTGGTGGAGAAAAGGGCTAACGTTAGTTAAACGCAAATATCTTTATTGTTGTTGTTGCGTTGTTGTTTAGCGTCCCACTCAAGAATATTTCACTCATATGGAGACGTCACCGTTTGCCGGTGAAGGGCGCCAAATTTTGCCTATGCTCGGCACTGCTGGCCGTAGAGCAGGGAGGGTTCTTTAACGTGCCAACACCTACTGTGACACTGGGACTCTCGGCTCGAAGTCGAACACGCTAACCACTCGGCCACAGAGGCCCCAAATATCTCTATTAATCATAGTCTAGTTATCTGTAAGAAGCGTTTCAAAAAAAGTGCCGACTGTTTGTAATAAAATAAGAAAATCAAGGACACAGAAACGATAAGTAAATAGTCACAAACAAGAGGTTTGAGTACACCTTATGGAATGACTTTGCATTATCTGTAAATTACGAAAGATCAATAAAACTACGTCTTACACTCCTAATCTTCGAAAACATCTGTGACATTTGGTCTCAGGTAGCAATGCTAATATTAGCTACGTGTGTAGGATAAGAGGCGATATAACATTTGATATACTTTTTATTAAACTATATGCTCGCATTGTATAATTTACCTCTTCGGGTTCAATAAGTTTGAATTCTAAACCTCTTCCCGTCCAGGCTATAAAAGCTGCATTGGAAGGATCGTCTAAAAGAGCCACCAGGAATTGCCAAAGCTGTAGAGATCCTCGTCTCTGATATGTAGGGTGCGGTCCGTCCCTGTGATAGCGATCAAAATAAAAATCCCGGTACAGCTCAGCTTTCATTTCCATTCCTGAGAATAAAAAAGCATCATATAATTTTTCACTCTGTTTATAATCTTTTAAGCCAGGCTGCATTCCTTTACGTCGATTCAACTAGTCCCAATTCATGTGTGTAATGGAATGGTCGCTGCATTTTTTTTTTCTAAACAGGAAAAACATTTGCTAAACAAAATTTCAAGAATATTATCGAGTACACTCTTTGTTGGATTTTACGTCTTGCTGTCCATGTAAATGAAATATTCATCTCACAAGATTTACCACGAAGTAAAATTAAACAAATCATTAAAATTACGTATTTATTTTATGATGCACCGGTCCCTCATACTCGGAATTATAATTAATCTTGCATGTAAAAGAACTGACGTGAAACCACTAACACCCGAGTGAGTACATCACTCCGTGCGATTTTAACTGGTTGAGTCGGTTCAAAGCATTACATTGAATGACTCCTAGTTTGCAAATGTAAATATAATAGGAAAAGAGAGATGTGGAAACAATTTTGTAACGTGACAATTGCAACCACGAAATCATTATGGACATATATTATTAAGCCGGAACAAATACTAAAAGAAACATGCACAAGATAAAGTTAAATATAAAGGGCTATTTTGCACAAAAAATATCTTACTTCTCATTCTCAATACTCTAGTTGTTGATTTGAAGAATGGTCATGTTTGACCGCAGAGAAATCTATTGTAGCCCTTCATGAAATTATAATTATCTTTTTTCTAATTCTATGTGTAACTTGTTTTCTCTGTCTTTGTAACATCGGATAACAGCTAAAAACAGATACTGTCCACTCCCATATTTGTCTTGAAATAATAAGACAATTTAATATTCTTCTGAAGAAAAACAAAATGTTGATCTTCCCAGCTTTGTTTGGCTTCTATGGTATTTCAACTTTTATTAGTGTTTCTGATTAACTGGAGTCGAGTGGCAGCATCACTTTAATGCCAATCATATGAAAACTTACAAAAGAAAATGGAAACTTTTCTGGATTAATCTACGTAGATGGGACAATTTTAGAGTAAAGATGGCATAAATTCTCTGTAAGAGTAGTCGCTGTGATAGATAGCGCTAATTGGTTTCTTTGAAACGTTGAGTAATATGATCAGAATGAAGGGTATGTCATTATCAGTTCGTTGTTTGATATCTAAGAAGCAATGTGCCCATTCGGGTAATTTAATCGCAAATTACTTGATACCCACATACGTAAAGAGATCTTGATTTTCCGATAATATCACTTACAAGACTCATAAAGAGGGGAAAGAGATGACTGCTATTCGAGTTGATATTAATCACGGCAATATGTATTGACGAGAGAAATACGTCATTTGATAAAGTGTCATATTTAGACGAAATAAATATATATTATTCATTGCAGTTTTCATTGATTTATTCCGAGTGTATAGTAATTTAAGAATTTGCAGTAAAGTAAGTATTTTGGGAAGGCTGTTAAATGCTAGCAAAACCTTGCTTACATGTAACATAACACATAATTATATGAATCATCAAGCAGAGTGAATTGAATAAACATAGAAGACGTTTCAGGCATGTTCTACAGACACGCGCTCGAGGTATCTAGGTCTACATACTTCCAAAGACAGCAACGCCAATGTGCTCACCTTAGCTTCGTAATGTCATTACTTTTCAGAGACAGTTTGCCTCATTGTCCTTGGACTAAAACAGTTGAAATCAACATTCCGTTTCAAAATATGTTTCGGTTCGTTAAAGAACCCACTTCTCTCAAGTGCAGGGCATTGGCTAAATGTGTACCTCTTAATCTGCATACGGCGATTATGTCTAATACTTACTAATACAGTATAACCTATATTAAGATATCATCCAGGGGAAGGAACAAAACGGGTCACATATAATAGATGGTATCCTAAATTTGACTCTCCTCGAACTTTTTTGTATGATCTTTGGTATTTGTGTTCGTTTAAATTTTGTTTATTTCTTCTCATTTCGACTGTTTTTACTTCTGATTTTTTTAATATTTGAATTGTTTTATAGCGCGCCTTTGCAAAAAAAAATATCAGCATCAGTTCTAAATTTACTTGCTAGCCGTTATTTAAGAAAACGGTGACGTCCCAACCTGACAATTAGACGGAGAGTTAACCATTGTAAAGAAAACAAGACTCCCCATTTTGTATTCGTCATATAGCTATTACAATGACAATGGTATTGTAATTAACGTCTTCTGTCTGTGTAAATGAATAATGCATTGCCATATTGATTCCGAATACCTCATTCTAAATAGCAGATTTCTGACCTTGTAAGAAAATCAAAATACCTGCTTTCTAACCTCACTCTTCCAAATAAGACATATTCCTTTCCAGTAAATTGTATGTACCTTCAATAGTACATGCTTGTATTTTTAGTGTTTTTTATTATTTTATTTTATTAATTTTTTTTTATATAATGAAAGTGTGATTTCATTTGATAACGTTGTAATCGTTTTACCTGTGTATAATTCCAAATATTTGTATCAGCGGTTTAAACCTAGCTACGTCATTATATCGCCGATGTACTACTACTGATGAACTAACTTTACTCAATTGTGTTGCAATAAACTTGATAGGCTTACAGTGTTGAAGTAAATAACATTTGCAAAGGATTTACACTTTGAATCTGTGAAGAGTTTATAATCCCCCTAGACGGCTGCGATGACTCGAGTAATTGAATTTGATTAACTTTTCATCGACACGAGGGGCGCGTTGATTAGGTCTCTATGAACATCGGGGGCAACTCAATTTGTGACTAAATCAAGCATCAACTATTTTGATGGTATTCTTTTTACGACAACGGTCTTGATGAGGTCCTGCTATCAAATTAATCTGATTTATCCCACAAAGGCTAAAGTAGCCTAGATCTGATGCTGCAGAAGATACTAGACTTATTTCTGCGATTGTGACACTTTTTACTGGTATCCTTTAAAAAAAACTTTCTGTATAGTTTTGTTGATACTTTCCACTTTTCTAGAATGTATCATTGCTACCCGTGTTAATGCCCGTCGTCAAAGCGTGACGTCGTTGGTTGGAGCCTCGTCGGAGAGCCTGAATTATTACCTAATCCTAATGGTGAGACAATAAAAACTGAGGGCAAATGTATCGAAAAGCTAAAGATTCGTCACTGTTTAATTGCAAACTTGAAGCCGTTCTCTTGCATGTGGTGACGTCTTCAAATAGGTGGAATGTTCTAGAATGGGAACATCGACACAACAACAATTTTTAATTCTGGACATTGTTCATTTCGATTACATACTGACTATACTATTTCCTCTTGTTTAGAAACCTTCAATATGGCATACATTTCTGTCTATTTAACCTTAGGCTAAAAGAGTGTAACATATTTTCTTTTTTATTCGTTGACAAATGACTATATCCCTAAATATCTTAAAGTGTCTAAAACTCTACATAAGTTTTTACGTTAGATGCAAACATATAGGCTTCTTAAAAATTTACTTGAAATAATACCGACCTTCCCATCGCTCTCGGTGCTTTTCCCTTATTCGTTCGAAATATGCAGAGTCTTCATGACAGAAAAACCGCATGGCATTATCATAGGGACAGGAAAATCCTGTAAATAAGAAATATTAATAAAAGAAAACTAATAAACACAGAAACAGTGACAGTATCAAACCAATATGCACATTATAAGAAAATGTGGATTTGTCTGTACACGAATAACTGCTGGTCAGGTAGAGTAAGTGTGATAAATATGGGAGATAAAAATTTAAATAGAAATCAAATTTGATTCACTTTGACTGTTATCATCTCATGTTATGATTATAATTGTTATAACTATTTTTCACTTTCAAATTTTCAATTTTAAAATTATTTTTGTACTTATTGTAAGTTTTGTTATTACTATTATTATTATTTTTATTATTACTCTTTTTATTCATTATTATTATTATTATTATTATTATGATTATTGTTTTATTAAAATTACAGATATGATCATATTTTTTTTATTAATTTTTATAATCATTTTAGTATCGTTATCATTTTGTTATATACCACAAAAAAAACAAAATTTATATGATATCTACTGTGAAACAAGGCGTCATTGTAATCTGTTTACCTTCTGCAGGACTTCCATGACGACCATATTCTGCTCTGGAATAATTGTTACAGATGGCGTACCGGTCGTCTGCAACATATACAAAAATATTACATTTTCATTGTTTTCACGTTCGTACTACTGTAATTATCAAATACATCATCCTTCACAGAGATACTTCTTCAAACGTTTTACAATTTTTTTTACTTTTTAATATAGTTATTCTTGTCTTAATCATCTTCATTATCATCATCATCATCATCATCATTTAATAATCATTATTATTATAATTAGTATTTTTGTTATTATCATTATTATTATAATTTTTAATGTTATCAGCATCATCATCATCATCATCATCACATCGTCGTCATCATCATCATCATCATCATCATGATTATTATTATTATTACTATTATTATTATTATCATTATTATTATTATTATAATTATTATTTTTATCATTGTTATCATGATAACTAATAATTATCATCATCTACTTCTCAAAATAGTCAAGGTAAGGTCAACAATGATCAGTCTCATAACCCCTATATTGTATTCATCATCATAATGTTTTAGATGATATTTTTTGCATTGTTTCACCCCCAAACCCATGTGTCCGAGACCATCTCACATACTCCTCTGGTAGATTCAAGGATCGAATCTTGGTTGCATTGGTGAGAAGCTAGTGTAATAACCTATATGATACTCTGAAACCCTTTTGTTTTGGATTTCGCATGATAACCGTTATACTACAATTGTTTTTATCATTTCTATCAAATTAAATATAATCACTGTCACATTATTATTTTGAGTTACATCTCAGGAGTATGTATAGAATTTTAAAATCGCACTTTCCCCGAAATTCCTGAATGTATCTATAAGAATATATTTGAGATTAATTAAGGCAAACATGTTTACGAACAACAAGAAATGCATAACGTAGAAAAAATAAACTGAACATTATGAAATGAAACTTACTACTTTCAAAACCAATGTCTCTGGGTTCTTGTTTAATTGCTACGGGTGGTGGGGGCGCCGAGGGGGCTTGTGGGTACCCATGATTCCTTGTAATTGCTGCCACGTCATATGCCCTGTCATGAAACTCTTGTTTGAAGAAATGATGTGCGTATGGTGACGAAACGAACCGGGAGTACGAGCTGTGTGGATCGGATATAAAACCTCTCTCTGATTCTGAATGTGATCGTCGATACCTTCAAAAAAGTTTTAAAATAACGTTAAAATAGACATACTAATGCTTTAACACTTTTAAGCAAAACCCGTACGGATGAAAGTTACAATTTTTTAAAAACTTGTTTGATTATTAGTTGTTGTTTTTTCTTTTTATTTTGTTGTTTTTATTATTGTTTATATTGGCGGTACTCTTAACGTATTATGAAGATATTTAAAAAAAAAAAATAAACCAATGCTTAAACAATGATTAGCAAAAACCCATACAGATTAAAGTTGTTTTTCTTTTTAACTTTTTTTAGATTATTCTTTTTTTCATCCTCTCTCTCCCCTTTTATATACGCGGCGCTTTTAATTTACTTTGAAAATATTCTAACTGACAGATTAGTGTGGCAATTTTCCGTACAAAATTCAAAAGAATGGTGAAAATAACTTTGGCACTATTTAAAATTGAAGATGCTAATATTCCTACGAAGACAAGGAATCAGCATCTAATATTTAAAAAAAACATCACCATCATACCTTCCGCATCCCTGTAACAAAGACACATTGGAAAAACTCAGAGAAAATCAGTTACGTTATGTGGCAATGCTGTGTGCTCATGTTTGAATTCATTTGTCTGCAACTGACAGCTTTGGCTAAATACCAGTTGACAGTGAAGCACAATCGTATGCATAGGTCGCTCAATTTCAACAACATTGATTGGATAAGTCATAATGGAAGTGATGGGATTAACCATGGGACCATCTCTCTCTCTCTCTCTCTCTCTCTCTCTCTCTCTCTCTCTCTGTTTATTTGTGTGTCTATCTCAGACTGTTTTTCAGATTTGATATGCGTTTGGAAAAGTCAACTGTTCGTGCTCAATTAATTATTTTACAAAGTGTAATCAACATTTTTGGGCCATGACCTATCGTTTGCCCTTTACCTGTTGACTTGGATAACTGAAATAAATGATATTCATCAATGAAACAATCTGTAAGTGACACGCCTACTTCTGCGTCCTAACCTTTACGTTTCCATGGAAACAAAAAACATGTATTCGGAAGTTGATGACAAACCAGCATTATTCCATTCCATCAACTGATACATACCGTTTAAAGACCTTTATTACTTAAAGCTCTCAAAATGTCATAACATACAATAATCTTATGCTACTATCATAGCATTTGGCCGCAAAGTGATATGATATAACGATAATTATGGGGGAAGGTAAACTCTGACAGACCATTCTACAATGAAATTGTAAAGTATATTCTGGATTTCTTCATTTTAGCTACGTCTTTATAGTGTAAACGCAATGTAGGAATATCGCTTTTTAATTCTCTTGTGGTATTTCCATGGTAGGGTTACGTTCGAATTCGACATATTTTTAAATCCTATTTCTATAGCACACCTTATAAATCAAGACTTCGGAAAATCCTCTTTTATTCGTTTCCATTATGTCTGTGATACTGTTTAAGTCCCTTATTCGGAAAGCCCGTGTTCAGATTTATTCAAAATAAGTCTATGTAACGCTATAAACCTTTGATTCATATACTCTTTATTTATGTCATACTAATTTTTTCTCATTAATGAAAACATTGCTTAAAGAAACAAAATATAAATATTTCAAAGTTGATTTATCATATGACTATTCCAACGGCGCAATGTTAAGTGCAACACCTCAACAGCGTTCATTAATTCAAATCATTTAAGACATGTAGCCAATGTGTTCAAAAGTGCAAAATTTTCATTCAAGATAATTTTAGCATGCTTGTTTTGAAACTTGCAAGTTAGCCAAACTTCTAATATTAGATACCACTGTTAAATCTAGAAAAAAAAAATTCAGAAATGTTCCTGGTTTACATCTTTCATCATTGCATTACAGTTACTAAAATAACTAAGTAAAAGATAAATAGGAGAGGAAAATAGAAGCGATTATTTATATTCACCTGTTTCCGGCCTGATATGTACATGCATCACTATGTACGGGCACGGGATACACTGAATTCGTATCTTTCCTACACGACATTGAAGACACACTTGATTCCTTGCCCGAACTTGATGAACAAACAGATTCTGATGGCGACGGTATTTGTTCATAGGATCTGTTTACAAAGGTTCGTTCGCCAAAACTTATTTTTGGCTCTTTTGTAGATTGTGTACACGGCTTACAACAGTTTGTTTTTTCGTGCTTTAACTTCACATAGTTGTTGTCTGAAAAAAATAAAGTTTTATTATTTGAATATATCGGGCGAAAGAGAAATGCACAGATCAAAATTACAAAGAAGTCCAACATTCATGTTCAGTTCAGAGAGTAAGTTTTATAAAGTATAATTTGACTTCCTCTTGTTTCCCTTTTAAAATATATCATTCTAAATTCACTTATCAAATCACATTCTTGTATATTCATTAGTCTCTATGAGCTTTGCCATTGGTTGAGGACTGGTCACCTTTAATTTGATAATCGTACTGCTTTTGACTTATATTGAACTGTTTTATAAATAAAATAATATACAACGAAGATTCAATGACCAAAATCCATCTTTTTGGCCTAAATGATCCAGTTGATATGTTTAAACAATGAATAAAGGAAATTGTTTACCATTTTACATAGTTATTCAATATACAATTCAAAGCATGCACATGATTAACCAAGGAAGATCTAAATTTAACAGCATTGAGTTCGTATTAAAGAACAAGGGTTCAAAAAACGGTAACCGACATCGGTTCCTTTTGCATGTTGCATTGCTATCGGGTTCTTCGTAGGAAAAACAAAATTGTGCATTTTCCCTATCGTGCATGTCAGTAATATTTTGGAGTAAAGGATACGTAGGACTAGTCTGTCGCATTTACAGATAGGCTCTTAGAGCACTTGTTTGTCCGTCATTTGTTTTTTACTCATTTAAAGATTATTCTGATTTGAATATTCAAGAATGTAATAAGATTTCTTTTCAATTATTCTGGTCGATATGCTCATTTATGGAGTGACTAAATCTTTATCAACCTCTGCACAGAGTCGATATAATTTTATATGTAATTACTCCATAACTCGTCATTCAAACCTTTTCTGTGCATTTTTGTTTTTGTATAATGCAGATTATAACAATCACACCAGTTTTGAGAAACCTCAGCTCGAAATATATATCAATACCTCTTTATTGTATTTTACTTTTTATACATTTTACTTTTTTCGAAACCCCGACAATGAGTGTAGCAGACATCTGATACACACGATCTCAAACACAGTGGAAAATTGCATTGACATTTAGTGCACACGAGCAAATACGTCTGATCATTTGAAAACGCTTCATCACTTATCTGTTTGTTGCGGCTAATTAAGGTATTACATTCTACAATCAACGAGACGGGCTTTTAATTGCATTTCCTCATCAACATCAGAGAGGTTGCTCAGGCTTTTGTTAAATAATGTCGCTATCATTCAACTTTTACAACTTAACATTGAATGTGTCTTAAACGACCGGGATTTTTGCAAGGCATCCCATTGTGCGTATGCGATTCCTGATATTACATTCTTATGTTTCTCAACACGAAACTGAAATCTTGTAACGGCTATGTGATAGCTTCAATTCAAAAGCCATAGCATAGGGGACGCCTTTTATTCTTCGAATCTTTTTTCTTTTTTATTCTCTTTGAGACTTAGCCGTATAAAGTTGACAGGTACAAGTTTCGATTTTCGGATTTTCCGTGTATTCATTACTCTTTGTGATGTCTAACATCCCACTGCTTTTTGGTGAGTTATATTATTGTTTAACGTCCCACTCAAGAATCTTTCCTTTTTATGTTGAAATGTCCCGGTCTACCTGTGAAGGTCGAACTTTTTTTACTTTCATCGGTACATATGATACTTGAGCAGGGACGTTTCCTTAACGTACCAACACAGACTGTGACAAGGATCCTCGGTTTATTTTTCTCTCACCCTGGACAGAATAATTCATCTATGCACCCGTTCTGAGATATCAAGCACCCCACCTGCTTGTCTTGAACCCTCTCATGTCACATGTCATTTACTTGACCTACTTTTGACGTATTTCTCCCGCTTGAATGAAGTGTTACAAAAATATTTCTGACTTAAAAATGCATTATTTTGGGATGAGTGAAAAATAATCAACGACCACTTTGTACAGAAAAATCTCACGCTTGTGTAAAAAATTTGCAACATCCTCGACTCGGCGAGCCTCGTCCTGGACTGCAAATCCTTTACACTAAGGTGGGATTTCTCAGTCGCAGTATAAAGTGATGATATTTCATAATTGTCTCGTAAAAAAGCCTCAACATACAGCATTGCGGCGTGAATTCGCGCTTACGACCTATCGAGCAGAAGGCAATCACAATAACCACAGAACGACGGCGGCCACACGCCCTACAGCAAAATCTTTATTTTTCACATGTACAGTTGTCGTATATATTTGATTGGTTAAACATCTTGCTGTTGTTGACTTTTTATTCTTTTTAATCATGTGTTTACTACTGATAACGCCATTCACCTAGGTTGGGCACCATAAAAATTGATAATTGACTTAAGTCTGAGAATCCAGTCTATCGGCCGATCAGAATTCAGGATGAGCTGGATTTGAGAATCTTTTCAGAGTTAAGTTAATTCACACGTTTTATGGTGCCTTGCTCTGTTCTATATAAAGGACTACAGGTGGATGTGAGTGATCGGCAGGGGATGTCTACTGTTCCATGGCACCTGATCCCTCCTCAGAATTATTGGAGGTCCACGTTTGTATACTAGTAATGCTCACCAAATTTGTATCATGCCCCCTGATTCTTTTGGAGATTGATGCCTTCATCTCTGTGATTGTTATCCGAAGGAAGTGGAAAAGTGGGTCGCCTCTACCGAGGGTTGAACGGACACTGAAGACGGAAATTTTAACAACGAGCAAAATATTTCCCAGACACCTAGTCCCGCCCCATTAGTGATTTTCAACTGTACCTGTTTCTTTTTTTTATTTTCGTTGAGACCGTTTTTGTTCATTGAGACATGGATTTTCGAAATTCCCTTTGTACTTTTGTAATTTTGTTTTGAGTGTGTGTAAAAGGTATGCCTGAAATACAACTCAATGAATTTGTCAATGGACAATTATTAACCGCATGCTACATCATTGATAGAAAGCAATCAAATTCAGGTATTAATAGCATAGTGGATGAAAAAAGTTTTTATATTTATTAAAACCAAGAATTTGAATAGCCTTTTTGTTGTTTTTTGTTGTTGTTGTTGTTGTTGTTGTTATTTTTCTTTGTTCCATGTGTAGCAATCTAAATGCCCTAAATCTTGAAATCTAAAATTGTAGTTTTTAAAGGCATTTGTTTTAGACTTATAAACAAGAAAGACTTTTTTTTTAATTTGCTTATTCTGTTAGATACAGCTTGAAAATATAAGTCTAATGAGGTGATTATTTCGTCGTATTTTTCGTTTTTATGATCTGGTTTTCCAATTTATTTGTTCAATTTTAAATTAATGTATCAAGTATTACTGTTTTCATATTTTAAAAGGAATTAGACAATCCTCGTAGCATGATATTTACAAGTGAACAAATTACCTGTAAATCGAACACATTTTATGACTTCAGGTACAACAGAAATAACATCAAAATAAAATTTAAAATGGCATTATAAAAAATAGAACTACTCCAAATTTGCCGTACATGTACAATTGTTTTAGTGTTATTTAGGTGATAACAATAGTCATGTGTTTTATTGTTTACATTAAAAAAGCTGTATTTCAAAAAGATATGTTTGTAAAACCTATATCGTAAGAAATGTACCGCGTCACGTCAATGGCTGCCGTGACAAGAAAATTGGCTGTATCAATAGACAGACGTCGGCAAGATCAAAGAATAAGTGATGTTAAACGATCCCAGCTACTGCGATCACCGGATATCGTTGCCTGTTATTTCTGCAGGGTAATGGGGGACTATCGTGTACTGCGAAAAGTTGTTTCCATGTTGACATTTATGATAAATCAATGAATCAAATATAATTATATACACTAATTTACAATATCTCATAGTTCAGAACAATGCATATTGATATTTATCGTGTACAAATAGGTCATTATGTTTGTTTCAAGTGTGTCACTTACTAGAAAACAACGAGAAGAAAATAAGATGTTTACTGTTAGCAAATTGTTGGGGTTTCAACAGTTATGGTTAAAACCTCAATAACGGCTGCTACTTTAGATAATATCGAAATAATTAGAACAGGTAAATCAAGAACAACGCAGACTTATCGGCCTTATGTCACAAATTGGTAGCATGAAAAAGCCATCGATATAATGGCTGTATTCGATTGTGAAGTTATTGTTGAATAGTAGCTGCGATTGCAAAACAAAGTGAGATACATTGGCGTTGTAACCAGATTTAGTCTTCTCCTTCACATTAAGGGGTGGGTCAATCAAAATATTTTCCTAATTTTAAAAAATGTTATACATTCGAGCTTCATTAATACGGATTGGCAATAACCCGCTTGCTTCACTTTCCGGAAGGTCTTTACCACGGACCAAAATTTAACTGTATCCCAATATCAAAAGTCAATATTGAAAAAATTCAGGTCTACTCTACTGCATATTCGGTCGATATTACGATACTGTAGGCATGCATCATAACCCTATAGATCCCTATCACATAGATAAATGATAAAAGCATATGTCACAAATCCATGATACCGTAGAGCATCAATAAGCAGGACGCCAATATCCCGGGTGCTTCATCTTCGGACACGATAACATTGAAACAGAATTTGGACTTTGAACCAGTCATCATAGAGGTGTTTTGTTGTTCTTATTTTGTTGTAATCTGGAGGCATCATTCATCCGGAAAATTTGCTTGAGAACGATGGCGTCCGATTTATCGAGTCACCACTCTTCTTATTTGTAACATACTTAATTATGCTTGAAACAACAGTTCTACGTCATGACCTAGAAGGGTGGGGGGTTGCAAAGTATATACCAATATTAGTCGATTATGCACAGATTCTCATTTTAACAGGGTCAAGATAAAAAAAATCCTTGATCCACGCATGTACGTATACCTCCATATGTTTGGTAACAAGACATATGAAAACTGTTATCGAATATCGCTGTGAGGTCATTACAATCACATTTTCAATATATTTCTTTTGTATTCTGTTTCAAATGAAGATTTGACACGTTAGGGAGGGCAAATGTTTAAACCTCGCTTGAAAGCTCCAGCGTCTTTTACTTACCCCAATTCAATGTCGGAAACAGTGGTTTTAGAATTTGACCTCTGGGTAGTTCCGTCATATTTGTGTGTGTGTCGGGGCATAATTGAGGATTACACTCGAATTTCTATTTTGTCTTACGAAAAATGAACATAATACCTTGCTTGCCGTCTGTATGAGAGGTAAACTAAAGACATCACACAGGAAAATTTTAAAAATGACAGAATATTCTAAATATTCAAATAAAGGTTTTGCTATCTAAAATGAAACAGAGATGGGAACAAAGGATAAAATAATTTTCAAACATTATTTCGATACCGAATCATATTTTTCGATGTCTTGTTAGGTTCTGTCTTCTATAATTTCCTCTGACGAAGAAAATGTGTTCGTATTTTAAACTTGTTCTTTTCATTTTTATATCACTTGTTTTTTATTTTTTAATTCACAGGGATATTTTCGAATTGCATGTTTTTGAGAGGATAATTCTAAGTCATTATGACGGGAAACTAGCACCTGCTATCGGCCAAAAGTGGCGATCTGCTGCTCATGAAAAACCGTCGTAATTGAGTTCCCGCGGGAGACAACGCTAATTGAGCAGCAAAATGTCGAATATCATTTTTCCCTCTGCTAGAAGACCACGATCAGATGTTTCAAAACCTTGATTACGACTGTTCGTTGGCAATCTAAACCTATCGGGAGTGAATAATTTATAGGTTTTGATTTGTGTAGCTTGCCTTTGATTTCCATATGCCAGTCAGCACGAGTAGAAGGCGCAAGTGTTCCTACGCCACAAGATATAATGCATCAAACACTATACTAATGACAACATATTATTGTACTGACAATTCGGTGTTTGTACGGTCAATGATATTGCTCTAGCTTCTAATTATTGGAATAATATGCTCACAAATATCTTATAATTGAGCTAATCTTTCACAGAAGTCTATTTTTGATACTCATAATCGTCAGGTTTGTACACAATAATGAACGAAGGAGAAAAAATGGTAAAGTCAAATGTTTGATCTTCTGCTGTGGATCCATGTGGCTCTAGTACATTTAATACAGTATCTTTATGCTTTATTCGTTAATTCAATCTTTAATATTAATTTGTTTCTCATGAAATATAAACGCACTTCGATCGATCGAGAGACAGACGATCCCGAATATTTGAAACCGGAGGGGAGTGATTTTTTTTAAAATAAACAGGGTTTTCAAAAGTGGTTGCTGGAAAATTAGAACATTAAAAATTCGACGGGATTTCTATATACATTGTTTATGGGTTCCACTGTACGCCGTTGTTGTTGTTGTTGTTATTGTTTTTTCTTTAGTTGTTTTTTAGTGGTGGTGGTATTGGTGATGTTTTAATATTTTTTTTTCTACTTTATTTTTAATTGGTTTTTTTTATTGTTTACGCCATTTTAAACATACTGTAGATCCAGAAATTTTCGCGGAACCTTATTTTGGCGAATCGGTAGTCATGCAATTATTCGCGACACTATATTTTCGCGCGTGTGTATGTTAGATATAAATGTTATGTTGATGGAGCATGTTAATCTAAAATGAGAATATTTAGCAAGAACATTATTTTCGCGAGAAAGTGATCTCGCGTAATTACGCGAAAATAAAATTCTCGCGAATAACCCTACAGTAACTTCAATTACTTTGACGTGACGTGAAGCTGGTTCAGGTAAACAACTTTTGACTTATGGCTATCATTCTACCCGTGTTATTAGTCATCTTCGATGTGCCAAGTCAATTCCTTGTTCTCGCTGTCTCAGCCGAAAGAAGGTTAAGACAACTACACTCTCGCCGGTAGATTTGGAACCCGCGATCACCACGCCCCTGGGAAAGAATTCTCACAGGGAGCAGAAACAACATCTACTGTATTTTCTTTAACCAAATAAACTTTTGAAAATATAAAAACAAAAGCAAATGCGTCGCTGATTACTAAGTAAATAAATTTGATTTTGAAATGAAAGAAACATTTTTGACTTAAAGCATGTACAGAAAAATGTTTTAAAAAAGTGCATTCCACGACCTTTTTTGTGTTTTACTGTGGGGAAAAGTAGGCCTACGTAATGTTGGTAGATTTATACTGTCTTCGTGTTTGCTGAGGTTTGTTATGTTGCTATTTCTAGTTTCAATCCTGCAATGAAAAGCCTATTTTGCTATCCGACAAAGTTAAATAAAGCACGAATTTACAAGACATGACTGAGAGGTTGAAGGGGCAGTGGGATGCAATGTTTTGGTTATAATACAGTCTTCTGCTTCATAAGTACAAATTGATTTGTGTTCAGTACTAAAACTTAAATCGTCGTGACGGTGTGTTTGCCTTCAAGTCGTGAGGTCGTTGGTTCAAACTCGATCGATTTGCCGTCGGTGTGGACAGAGGACGTCAGGAGAAGGCGAAATTCCATAGTATACGTCGGTAAGAGATAAAAAAAAACCTCACTCCTGGAGTGCCAAAAGTTTTGAGCATACTCCAAACGTGTAGCCCTTCACCAGCATTTTGTCACAAATTTTTTTTGTTGGAATCGGTAAACAGAAATACAGCAACAGCAATACCAAGACAACTGTTACATCTTCATTGAAGTAAAAAAGGGAAAACTTCAGCTTAAGTGGCATGAGGTATGCAAATGTTGTTCATGAAAATTTATTATTATTATT
>JACSZP010006703.1:3710-36257 GCA_016161895.1 Pinna nobilis | reverse complement strand
TTTTTTAATCAATTAAGAAGGGTAAATACGCAAATACTCGGGGAATCTGGAGCACTGCCTTTATCACAGGTTTGATATTTAAATTTTGCTTAGGGGACCGCCGTTCGACTACGAATCGAAGGGTCCGGGGTTCGAATCCGCGCAGCGCCACTCCGCGGTTGGCCGTCCCTATCTTTCGGATGAGACAGTAAAAACCGAGGTGCCGTGTCGCCCCGGCACGTTAAAGAACTCCCCCTGCTCTACGGCCAGTAGTGCCGAGCATAGGCAAAATTTGTAGCCCTTCACCAACACACGGTGACGTCTACGTATGAGTGAAATATTCTTAAGTGGGACGTACAAGAAAGTTTGCTTAAACAGTAAATACTCTGTTTTCTCTTTTCAGGATTTGACAACTGTTTCTGGAACGGAGACGAATTTGTGTGCAACTTCGGATAAATGGTTTCCATCTGTCATCAATCACAGGAAAGGAGCATTGCGCATGTCTAATCCGTGCCAATAAATGTGCAAAATTATAGTGCTAAAAGAAACTGCAGTAGAGAACATTATGATATGTTGTAGCCACTCAATATTGTACAAATACAATTCGTCTTCGTTCAGTATTAAATGATTTTACTAAACAATTTTGATCTTCATATGTTTCTTTTTCTGACTATCTATTCGGCTGTCCGTCTATCTATCTATCTATCTATCTATCTATCTATCTTTCTCTTTCTATAATGAAAGAACGTTGCAAATCATACTTTTTTCTGAAATTTCCGATAGCAGAAAACAATCAACTAGAACGACAACAACAACTGCTACTGCAATTACATATACCATATATATATACATGTATATATATTTACACACACACACATATATATATATATATATATATGGACAATATGCAAAACTTATACGTAATATAATCTTCTTTTGCTTTTGTTGAAAATATTTGACTTCAGTATTTGGAGGCAGAGTGGTCCTAAATATATCCTGAAATGATATATTATTGTCTCCACGGTTGAAAAATGATTAATCCCGAAAGGACTTGGGCCAGGTTTTCGGAAGGATTCAGTGACTCGTCTGACATACTACACCCATCTTAAATTTTCCAAGGCCTCCTCACGAGTTCAGCAAAATGTTGATGTCAAGAATACGATGTCTGCAACCGAGAAAATGAGTAATATTCACGCAGACAAGAAAACTTGAATCTTTCTACATTCTGAAATTAAGACAAAATAAATTGTAAAATATTGTATGCAATTAATCTTATATGTTCCCAATATAAACTCTTCTTAGTGTGGAAGTAAAATGATATAAAATCACGTGTATGTTTGTTAAGTACTATAAAATTGCCACTATGTGGTTTAAATCATTAAAATTGAATAATGAAAACGTCATGATAATTTACAGATCTCCGAGGGTTTGACCCTCTCAGGTCGATTGGACTGACCTATTAAGGTCATGCATACTTCATGAACACAATTTCGGTGATTTTTGGAAAAAATTCTTATGACAAACCTACATCATCGTTTGAAGGATCTAATTAAAGTTTTAAACTATTGTTGGGTATCCCACCGAGGGAGTCAATGAAACAAGTGCCCATTCAATTATAATTTGCGTTAAATGACCAGATGTAAACAAACAACATACTGGGAAATAAAACCTGACTTTACTTTTTATTATAATGGTAGCCTCTCGAGATGTTTGCTTTTGATTTTAAGTGGTTTGATTTTGTTTGCTTAATTTTTAGCAGTAATTCGTAAAACAAATAATAAGAGACCGGTTAACTTAATCCTAAGCGATTTAAAGATAGCTAAGTACTTGAAGAGTTTGATTTTGATCGATATGAAATACAAAACGAATTTCCGTAGGTGTAAAATTTTTATCACCTTTTCCCATGGAGTTCTCAAGACAGCAAACAGGTAAGAAAAAAATTCACAAAGGTAATTATTCAAATGTAATAACTTTTTATGTCAATTTCAATGTATTTACATATCTCAAGCAGGTTATTCAGAATTAGTAAACAGTGTCTAAATTTTTTCTTCAACAGCAGTATCATATGAAGCCCATAAAGTTCTAACAGGCTAATGTGCGAAACGTTGTGCATGTTCATGAAACATTCGTAAAAAAATATATGTAGTCAGAATGAAGGGTATGAACACTTACATCTCTATAAATACATAATTCTAAGGTAGCGGACTGAGTACTTTAAGCCTTTTTCCATTCGTCTCTGAGAGAGAGAGAGAGAGAGAGAGAGAGAGAGAGAGAGAGAGAATTAAATTACTGATCAATTCCAAAATTATAATTTTTTCATTGTCAGTCTGTATGTGTATGATCAGTACGTCAATCCAAGAGCTATATACCAGATTGATTTTTCTTGCTCCTTTAACATATTATATTTTGTCACCAAAGACCATGCTGAACGCCCAAAACTCAAATGAAGGGTATTGTAATCGCCATCTAAATATTATGTGCAGGTGATTTTGTCCTTGATTGGTCCTTATTTCAAACGGCTTCTACAATGCTAGGTCACTTCTACAACCTTGAGAGTGTAGATCATTTCCCCTATCTCTAATGTCTTTGCTTGGACGTAGGCAGACAGAAGAGGAAATCGCACCTCTGAAAGTATGCGCAATCATAAATCGAAATAAGGGACTGCCATGTTCAAGACCTTGTTCACGATCGACTGAGCTTAATCTGCACCCAGTCTGCATTTCACTTGACGTGAGACATGAAAGTTAAGTTCACAGTACTGTTACAGACGCGACAAGTTAAATCACTTTAAATCCCTTACAAATTTAATATATCTGCTTTAAGCTTGATATCACTTCAATATTACCGAGATAGTATGATTGTAGTACATGTAATCAAAACCAGCACAAGTAGCAGGAACAACAACTATGCATAATGATTTTTGGATGGAGAGCTTCTATTTTGTAGATGTCATGTTCCTACTTTTTGATTTACTGGGGATTTTACTAGAAAATAGGAACATGATAATTGTTCCTACTTTTTGGTAACCACCCCCTCCGGTGAATAACAATGTGGGAACATAATATAGATATTCGTGGTACCGTTGGATATGAGTTATGGTATATGCTTTAACTCCATAGACAGATAGGTAGACTAAATCGACAAATACATACATATAATCTTTCAAACAAGTTGGTGTACAATACATCTAACTTATGACTGTAAGGCTTTTCAATATAAAACCCATATCAAAATATTTTTGTTGAATCGAGCCAATATTTTCCCAGTACAATCAAATGGCAAATGTCACGTACTATGTGGGAATTATGTATATTTTGCTTATTAGGAAAAGGCGTATGAAGTTATCCTGATTCCGGAATTATATGGGTAGCATTTGAAAAGAAAATATACAGTCTATCCTGTTTTAAGAGACCGTCCAAGGGAGGAGTTAAATAAGGTCACACATGAAAGGTGGTCTCTTAATTCAGAAGATTTATATAGCAAAATGCCAAATTTGGGAACCATACATAAATATTACAATGACAGGTAAACCTTTAATTCAGTGGGTCACNNAAGCCGACATTTAAAAGTGAAAAAAAAATATGAATCGTAAAAGTCATCTCATAAACTAAAATATGACGCTTAAACATTGTACTCATTTTAAGTACCACGTGTTAAAAATGATAATCAATTTAAAGTTATTCTCTTTTGATATTTTTGGCACCAGTTTGATCGTCTGTCCGCGGGTTATAAGATATGATTCATTTATAATTGTCCATTCATAATTTACATATCTATATTTCTGTCAGCATGACAGTTATTATTTTACATCTGATAGCTGTCTTTATCGATGTAAAACTTTAACACTTTGAATACTGTACTCTATCAGCGATAGGAATCGGTTGTGAATACACAAACTGAGACCGGTCAGAAACATAAAACATTAGTCGGAGCCCTAACCCGTATCAAAAGATAAGTAGACATTATAAGGCGACAAATCGGGCACTCAATTCACCCTAACAATGGCAGTAAATGCTTAACAAATTGGTTCACACGCGATTAAATTTTCTGATTTTCATCCGATTAGCTAAATATTGTTATCGAATTTATTGTCGTTTGTGCTGTTGGTTTAAGATCTCGGCGTAAGGTATGGAAACATTATGAGGTGATTAAATTCACCTTAACCATTATTTATCGAAAATTGATTTTAGCCATGTAGGATACGCCAGTGTAATACATAAATGATATAATATCTCTGTCGGACTTTTGAATGAATGACGACAAAATGTTGTTGTTCTTGTAACGGACGGAACGAAAGGGAAAATAGAAGGAATTATTATCTTTTTCTGGAAGGAGGAAATGAATTTACGTTGAAAATTTGAGTGAAGGTAAGTTTAATGTTAATCACGTTTAAAGCTACACATATTTATAACTGACCATTAAACGTCAACGTTAACGTTTGAAGATAGGTATGAAATCCTATGAAAAGATATATTGAAACCAAAGCAGAATAAGTCTCCTGTCAAATAAACAGATTCTTAAAGATAACTGGGGTAAATAGTTACAAAGTCATTTAGCCATGGGAATCATAATCCTTTCAAATAAAGCAGGAATTTTTCACATCCGGGTTCATTATAATGTGTTCCACTTTATATATCTGAAAAAAATGTAAATAATCTACATCCAATAAAGCTCCACACTCTGAACATACCCGGTGGAAGAGAATATGGTATGGTATTGTTGTTTAACGTCCCATTCAAAAATATTTCACTCATATGGAGACGTCACTCATGGAGACGTCACCGTGTGCCGGTGAAGTGCGACAAATTTTGCCTGTGCCGTAGAGCAGGGAGGGTTCTTTAACGTGCCAACACCTACTGTGACACGGGACCGCGGTTTTTACTTTCTCATCCGAAAGACAGGGACTGCCAACCGCGGAGTGGCGCTGCGCGGATTCGAACCCCGGACCCTTCGATTCGAAGTCGAACACGCTAACCACTCGGCCATGGAGGCCGCCAGGAATAGGGGTTAGGGGTTTAGAATGGGAGCCACAGATGAAGACAACAGTTTAAAATTGAATTCTTACTAAAATTTTGTTCCGGTATGATAGACGCATGTTGACTGTTTCATAGCTAAAATATGACAGTTGAAACATACAATAATGCAATCAACATACGAGACCAGTTTCACTAGTTATATTTAGCTAAGAACTATCAGAGACAAGTTCCATGCACTGTAACATAATTCAATCAAGGTTTTGTTGAGCTTGAGTTCTGTGGTTTTCTTTGAGTAGATGTGGAACTGATTCAAGGTCTTACAATAAGAATATTTGCTTGATATGGCGAGGACTTTTTTGATATTTATTTCCCTTCAGTCTTCATGCTCTTATTCAAATTATTAACCTATTACACTTTGGTCTCGAAGCGAATGTGATCGGTTAACAGAGGATGCTTCAATTTACTCCATCAAACCTGATCACACTACTTAATATTCAGAGGTCCACGGTTGCCCTATATTAACTGGAATTGTATTATGTCTCATAGATGAA
This sequence comes from Pinna nobilis, assembly GCA_016161895.1. Classification (NCBI taxonomy): domain Eukaryota; kingdom Metazoa; phylum Mollusca; class Bivalvia; order Pterioida; family Pinnidae; genus Pinna; species Pinna nobilis. The sequence goes on along the minus strand of JACSZP010006703.1, from coordinate 30,751 downwards.
TGATAACTCGATATTAACCATTAATAACACCATGAGAGGACCGTTGTAATAAGTTTCTTTTAATATGTCACCATTCATAGTAAGGAATTATCGTTCTTAAGTCAGTCATTTGCGGTTTGTGTGTTAGGAATGATTCCATACGTTTCTGTGATTAAGTAATGCCGAGATGCTATAAGCAGACCGTCTGGTTCGTTTGTGATGAACCATCATCAGTACCCATGTTACACGCGGATACGAGGATGACGAAGATGTTTAGTAATGTCTTTGGGTTCATACGGAGATGGGTACATAATGAATTTGTTTTGAGGCTGTTTGTTCCCTGAACAAAAAAAAAAAAAAATAAAACAAAACAAAAAAAACCAAAAAACTACAAAAACAAATACAACAATGCGTACATTTTCACAGCCACTACAAAAATCATCATCATCATCATCATCATCATCATCATCATCATCATCATCAAAAGAACAATCAGGGAAATAAAAGAATAAATTATAAATAGAAAAACAAATAGATGAATGAAAGGAATTATGAAGGCATAATAAATACAACAGATCGGTGCGATCAAGAGATAAACAGTATAGTCATAACGTAGTCATATCGTCTGTATAAAAATAGCAGAAAATAAACTCACCTAATTTGATAGATATTAACGAAACATATACCTCACTGTAAATGATTCAGACTTTTAAATGTTATCCTACAAACTGTCTCGTCGTAAGTCTGTGTAATGAAAAAGATACTCAAGCAGGTAAATCTTCAGTGTAATTAGGGGAAAAATGTAAGTACCCTTTTTCTAAAATGTTCCTGTCTTCCGGCAACTTTTATGTTGGAGATTTATATGCTATATGCCATTCACTGGTTTTCAAGTTGATTATAATCTTAATTTTCCTCAAACCTTCACAGAGAGAGAGAGAGAGAGAGAGAGAGAGAGAGAGAGAGAGAGAGAAAGAGTATTCACAATACTATAAGCCGGAAGTAGGCCTACATGTGCACGCTAATTTGGTTACGTACAAGCTTTTAACAATCACTCATTTTCTGAGATATACTATCAATATGATATTGTATCCGCAGCTTTAATTATCATTTTATTCATATCATCGTTAATATATCATTTTATTGATACTTACAGCGCATCACCATGATTGAGAAATAAATAGATTTTGAATAAATATCTGGTTTTTAAATAAATGTGTATATTTGGGGATACAACCTTATTTTCATCCTTTTCATATATTAATGCTATTTCCTGCATTCTTCTCAATGGCGAGCACTAAAGTACATCGCCTTTATAAATAGTAATAACTTGGCAGTCATTTATGCAAATTATGAAACATAATTTGCATATGAGAAGAAAGCCTGTCACATGACCTGTTCTTGCATTGAAGTTTTATCCGTCTAATACCGTATTTTACTAAAAGGCCAAATGGCGGTCAGTTTAGCATCTTTCGAAAATTTTCTGGCATGAATACAAAAGTAGTATACTGTTCTGTGTTAGGTGTATTAAATTTGTTGTATAACGATTCATTTTGATATAATGATAATCGTGTACATGTATATGCATTTTTATTTATAACCCTCACTTAATAAAACTGAGTCGCCGTCTCTTGATTCTAGCCCGGTCATTACATGTATTGGAAATCGTTAAGATCTGGAATTTAAACAGAACCAAAACCATGGACTTGACTTCTTGAAACTATTATTTTTTTAGAAGAGCCCAAAGGCAACAAACAAACACAAGGTTACTTAGGTTATTCGACCATAATTATCGCAATCCTCTTGTGGTTTTTTTATATTGCGAAAATAAATGGAAAAAAATTAAAAAGAGCAAGAACAGATTTCGAAATGAGGGCATGATATTTTCGAAATAACGTTGTCGTTAATCTTGGTCAGTCAATGAGCTAAGGGATAGGAAGATTGTCTACGTGTAACGTACTCCATTCAGCTTTGGTGATAATCCGCCATCTAAGATTAACAATAAAATCTCAATGTGGAATCTACAGATCACCATCAAATTTGGCACAAGTACTATTTGTCTGTAAATAATCAATCTAGATAAATCTCTCACGTGGACCCCCTCGCTCATCTATCACTTGGTGATACCGGTACTTGGTTCGTATTTCTTATTTTTCTACATTTTAATTTTTTAAGCATTCCTCTCTAAATACATGTGTAATAACACGATATTTCACTTTGTATCCTTGTTTTTCATTGATATAAGCTTTAGGATTTATTTCCCTGTGTCACTTTATTCCTTGATTAAGCTAACGGAGACACAGTTTATACAATCATTTTATGGACTAATGCATCATGGGTAATGTGCAGAATCAGCGGCCATTTATGTTCTTTTCTAACATGCTAATATGTCCGCTGTATATCCATACGAAGGTTGCACTGCAATTACTGAAAGTAGCGATAATTTTTAAACAAATGATTATTTTTCTAACTGTACGATATTTATTATTCACTTATGTTTCCACTTGACATTCATTTTGAAGAATGGCTCTTCATAATTTACTACTGCAATAATACATATACTGAACAAGAAATATATATATCTTTTGATGTTTAACAAGCTTTTTTAAAAGTGCATCTTCGTGTTGCATGTACGTGATGGTGCAAACTATATGATTGTTTCTAACATTGATGAGGGGGGGGGGGGGGCTGAAAATGAGGGGTCACATATTGCAAGATCCAAGTTTACTCGCTTATCCAAAAGGAACACGTTTCAGAGGAAGGAATTATCAAATGGAACTAATCCATGCACCATGTGATATTCGATAACGTGTACGCTAGACTATTGTTACGTTTAGTGATGGGATGACTCCAGAAGATGATATCCCGCGCTGACGTCATTTTAGTAGGAAGATTACGTACAGTCACGTTCCTTCATAACTGGAGATACTGTGCATGGTTCTTACAAACGTTATAGGGTAGGCTATGGAACGTGGAGTTAATTTGGAACTTTGAATTACTTCCACTACGTACTAGCACACATATGATAAGTTATACTTGCGAAAGCATAGACACATTTGAGAACAAACAATCTGTATATTGCAAAGTCTGATGTACTGTACATATTTTTATTTCACAGGAAGTGGAGATTTGAGCATGAGCAGTGATGACGTAATATGGCGGATATGACAGCACAGCCACAACAAGCAGCTGAAGCATGGACTGTCGAAACTCAAATCAAGGAAAAGGATGAAAAGCAGCCGTTAATGAAAGTAGTGAGTTATAAGAAATGTTCTTATGTCGAACATGGCTGAAAGGCCACCTCACGATAGAGGGAACGAGTCTAAAAAATAACCGTCTGAATATTTGAACCTCTATATAACGACCACTTTTCTGTTCGGGCCACTTTTGTCGATTCTTGTGTATGGGTTTTATAGACCAGTGTGACTATTGAAATCTTAAAATCTTTCATCCCTCAAATTAGATAGAAGTACTATTCTAAAATAACTGAGGTATTGTGAATCACGAATCATGGGCGAAAACAGGGGAATAATGGAAAATTTTGACCATGGATCTCGGTAATGAGAATACCAGTATGAATGTAACGTTGAACGATGCATTCCACCTTGAGTAGTTAGGCGTTTCATCGTCTATCATTTGGAATTTAAGAAATAACAAAATTTACATGTTTTGATACTCTATTATTATAATAAACAAGTCATATCAGAATCATATTCTATCACAAGACAATTTTTATTACATGAGCTATTGTATTTAGTTTTCTGTTTGTTTTGCTTTTGTCTATCTGAACATTTAGCTTTTACTGTAAATGTGATCAAATGATAAAAAAATGTGAGGTTCTCATAGCGTAATATCTAGACTTTTTAAATATCGAGAAAAGCTATTAACGGGTGACCTTTAATTTGACCTACGATATCTCACAAACATATCTTACAGATGACAATTGTATTATGCGTTTTATGGCCATCATCGGGAGAAAACATAACTTCTTTAAACAAACACAAGATATTATGCAATACCATTATGTACACATACACTTTACGTTGATTTTACAAAAAAGTACTTTTAGAGTGTATGACCTTTTGACCGAGAAAGAGTTATAAAGATCGCTTTAAAAAGTAATCTGCATCTGTGAATCTCCATTCAAGTTATCTGCATCTGTGAATCTTCATTCATGTACATGTATTGTGTAATTTACCCGGTATGCCAAACAAAACTTCCTTTAAAAGCTTTTTATATCATTAAGAGCCGCCAAAAAGTAGGACTAAAAGATAAACGAATTATCTCACCTTTTGAATTTTAAAAAAAATGTAAAGGTTACGAACAGTGATCGATCTCATAATTCTTATTAGGAATACAAAATAAGAGATGGGCAAGCACGGATCCCTGGACAGACTTGAGATGGGATCATTTGAATAAGAGGAGTAAGCATCCCATATTCATTGATCACACCCGTCGTGAACCCTATATCTAGATAAGGTAAAAGGAGTAAAGCGTAGTAAAACGAGTAATAAGTTCTTAAATCATTCCTTGTCCTCGAGTCTATTATGATATAATTGATTCTGTTGGTATAGCTGTCAAACTGCTGAGCTCGCTTTGCTTTCATAAAAAGTTTCGAAGTATTCTATGAAGTTACGGAGTTTGACATGTTTTCGTATAAAATTTATGAGGGGGACATTCAAAATTAAAAAAATGAAAAAAGCAGGCAACGTCAAGATCAAACAGAAAGAGTTTATAATAGAATTAGTAATTTACATTATAACACAAGTAAAACTAAAAGCACTAAGAGTTAATACGAACCCTATCCCACTATATCTGCGAATGAGTTAAGGTGCCCCGGAAGGGTGAGCAACTTCTGCTCCGCGCGCGGCATCCGTAAAACAAATATACATTAAATAATATAAAATAGAGTGAAATTAGCTTATGATCTGGATCAATGCCTCGCGTCATATAATCCGGTAGCTTTGCAATATATGTGTAACACATATTCAATATAAAAGCATTATACACATCAAGAATAGATTAGGTCGTAATGAATTTTTATGAATAGTGAGATTTTAGAAAATCATAAATAAAATCCTTTACCCACAATATATATTAAAGCTTGCTAAGCCATCAATAATCTATACTCGGTTAAAGGGCTTATCCTTTCCCGGTGGTCATTGTTATTAGTGACGACTGTTTTTAGTATTCCATGATGGTCAACGGGCGAGGTATGTAGATCTCTTTATTAGCAAAAAAATTATACTTAGAAACCACAACTAAGACATTTTGTTTACTCATCGATTCCATTTTGGTCAGTGAGGAACAACACAAAAATGACAAAATATATTCTGCTTCGTAATCAGAATTGTATGCTAATTTTAATTGTGAATAAGATATCTGTCTTGGAAATAGTTCAGTAACGTCATGTAACATGTAATATTTTTTTTCGTTTATTCTATATTAAATTCTAATTTGTGTCTCATATCTAATTACTCAGTCATTGATATGTAGTTGACAATGTCAATGCTTTTTCGATTATTTGTAATATGTTTTTTTTTTATTTTTTTGATCATAAATCGTTCGTAGTATGGCAGTATCAGCCTTAACCGGAGCATGGGGCAAATCGACACACGGAACAAACATTCGGTTGTGCTCATTCATGTTATATACATTCGGTACTCAGTGTGTAGATATTACATAAGGTTGCAGGAAAAAAAGTAAACTAAAAATGTAGTATCTAGAAAAATCACTTGCCATGCTAACTGATTTTCTAATTAAAAATATTTTAACTAAGTATCTCGTGTACTTATGTGGGAAATAAATTAATAAACGTGTACACCGGATTTCGAAAAGTTTTAATAAAAACAGATTGTTGAACTCACCTATACTATGTGTCGAGTTGTTGCAACGGCTAAACGCATTCATTTTGTATGTTTATTTATTCTTGATTTACGCCACGGCCCTGAATCTTTCAGTCATAGGATTGCGTAACAACTGATAGACGAGAGAACCCGGTTACGAATATTCTTGGGAAGAGTCCAACTGCCTTTTCTCAGACAATCAGTTTGGTTTCTAGCAAAAGGTTGAGATGAAATACTAAAATATTATAACCATGAGCGTAGTTGGGGGGGGGGGGGTGGCTCCATTGGCTAAACGTTCTGTAACCGCTACCTCTAATTAAATGTCAAATTCTGACTTCGTCATTTTGAAAGTGGGTTTTGTGGTAATAGAATACTTAAATTTTACGATTTCGAATAATTTACCGACGCTGTCTCTGAATCGACGAACCAAGTCAGATGAGTTTAAATGCATCTCAAAATTAAAGTTTTTCCGTCAAAAGTGATATTCCTAATAACTTCCACACTGCGAAAAATCATATTTTGTAATGGAATTCTCATATTGTTCAAATATCCTTATAAACAAGAACAAACAAACATCTTAGTACATTTTGCAAATTTGGTAACATTTTCCCAAATTTTTGTAACAGAAATTCTATAAATATTTTTCCATTACAAAGAGAAAAAAAAATTGTATTGCTATTTTCTTACAGGTTAAATTTTCATTATAATGCCAGATAAGTGTTGATTTTAATTTCGAAAAATTGATATACTTTCCTGTTTCTTTTGTTCAGATTCATAAACAAAATTTGTTATGTAATTATTTTCCTCACCTCAGGTATTATTAGTGGGGTCCGTGTTCCTCTTTACTTCTTAGTTTTCAGTGTTACATGTGTATGTGGATAGCTATTTGTGGTGTCTTCTCTTTTTGTTTCGGCCATGGTGTTGTCTGTAGCGGATTTTTTTTGTATTTGGAATGTCCTTTGGTATCTTCTACATACGCTTTTTGAGCCTACGTGGCCGAGTGGTTAGCGTGTTCGACTGCGAATCGGAAGATCAGGTTTCGAGCCGCCTCAGCGCCACTCCGCGGTTGGCCATCCCTGTCCTAAGGCCAGCAGTGCCGAGCATAGGCAAAATTTGTAGCCCTTCACTGGCACAAGGTAACGTGTCCATATGAGTGAAAGATTCTTGAGTGGGACGTTAAACAACAATACCATACCATACATACGCTTTTTAATTGCATACCATAAAAGGTCCAATTAAACTTAAAGTTTGTTGGGCCCTGTATGTTGGTCTCATCAAAATTTTCATTTATCAATGTTCTATACGCATGGTAATTAGCATGTTAAAATATCATGAAGAAAATATTGAAAAAGAAAAATGAATTTAAGATTTCATTATCCATTTTGACATTTAATAAACAATTCATGAATATTTAATGATAAGACAATAATTTTGTTCTCAGTCTGTAGTTTAGATAATTAAGTAAAACAATTCAGGAACACATTTTGCTTCTTTTACGTGCTACACTTAACAGGACAGAAACTGTCAGTATGGTATGGTATTGTTGTTTAACGTCACACTCCAAACTATCAGTTAGACATCGTAACAACTACAAGCCATGTTAATAAAAGAGAATATAGTATGAGAGGAAAGATAGTTTGAATTCAAAACAGTTATTAGATAGGTTTATTTTTTAAATTTGTTATGATTGCAATAGTTATTACTCATTATTAAACCTTCTGTTAAAATCCTGTAATTTGATTGGTTGAGAGCCATGCGGCAATTTTGAATGGCACCCGCTCGTTCTACAAAGATAAAGAAACCAGGGTGATATTCCAAAAATGATCACATGCGCCGACATTCAAGTGCGCATAATATACGTCATCAGACTTGTGGCAATGACGTAGTGCGTCAACACGCCCGTATATGCAAAACTATGTTTATTCCAGACGAATGTCGAGTAAATAATGGTGTAATTCGGAAGGATATAATGGAAAACAAAGTTATAAATAAGACACTTGGTATAATAGAATAAATATTACATTCATAAGAGGGTGATATTGCTCATCTTCACCCCTCGGAGTATATTGTCAACCTCGGCCTCGCCTCGGTCAACAATGCTTCCTCGGGTGAAAATATGCAATATCACCCTCTCATGAATGTAATATCTACATTGTATATAAAGTTATACAGGTTTCCTATTTCGCTTATTTCAGTTTTTGTTTATGGCATTTTCTAATAATATATTTGAAAATAAGAAACAAAACAATATGAAATACATGCCTCTTAATACGCAAAAGTCAATAGAGAACAACTGAAAGAATTTAATCATGCATTGTATGAGAATGAAATCTATACTTTTGTCAGTAGTGAGACTTCCATTTTCTGCAAAGAGAACTGAACGGTTTCATATGAAACTGAAATGCTAAATCATGGTATGGGATTCATTTAATACTTATGATTTTATTAATCTCCAAGAATACTTAATGATCTGGTAAAAGAATATATGCATGACTACACACAGATATCAGTTACATTAGACTATCGATGGAGCGCGTGGAACAGGAGCTGCTCAGCCTTTCAGAACATCTGAACTCATGTCCGGGTCCGTGTTACATTATTTATAGTTCTTTATGTTTCTGTGTAGATTATTGTTTAAAGCATCCTTTTGTTTTAGCCATGGTTTGGTCCGTCTTTTGATATTCAAATTCGGAATGCCCTCTTGGTATATTCCCCTTTTTAAAAGTTAAGAATTAGTAATATTAAGAAGTCTTTATGAGTTCTAAATTGCTTGATTTACCTTTTTTCCAGATCGGTAATGTGACAGGAGGAAAAGTAAGGGATCTTACAAAAGCACCGATCAACCGTGTACCATACACAAGTACTACGGCCAGATCCAAAAAAGTAATAAAAATGCAGAACAAATTTGCAAAAGAACGCCCAGTGCCCAAGGGGATGCCCATCCCGGGCAGGGAGGAAGACGGTCAACAAATACCGGCATTCTTACCATCGGAGAAACCTTCATGTGAGTTTTCTTTAATGATATTTGGAGTTTGAAAATTGTTGATTACGTATTTAATTTCGAGAATACTAACTAAACTGACTCTCTCTCTCTCTCTTCCTCTCCCCTGTCTCTCTACATGAGAAACAGATACCGCAAAAGTCTTGCAAGCGTTTGTAGTAGGGTGGGTACAGTACAGCCTCTATTGCAAATGCTACATTAAAATAGAACACGGATCCACGAGTCAGTTGGCAATGCTATGTCCACCCTCAATCTAACATACAATACCGGTATATATGCTATCATCATAGGAACTGATGTTGTGTCTTTCGGGGGGGGGGTCTTTTTATATACACGTTTCTCCATGTAGTTAATTATTTCGAGACCTGGTTAATCGTATCGGTGTTTAGATGATGTTGGATATGTTCCCCTTGTCGCACACCTCATACATTCCCTCTTCTCTCCCTTACGACCAATGACCTGTGTGAAAGCAGGAGTTGTTCTCCCTTACGGAACACCTGAACTCAGCCACGGTCTTAATTGTGATTCGTGTTACTCTGTGTTTAGTTTTAGGTGTTTTTGGGTCGCAGTTTGTACTATTGTCGCCTCTAGTTTTGGTCATGGTGTTGTCTGTTGTTCGATTTTTGAATTTTAGATGTCCCCCTTGGTTTCTTCAAATTTCATTTTCTTAATAGTTCGTTTCTCATGAAGTGGAAATATTTGCATAAAATGAAGCCATTGCCTAAACCTTTAAACAAATAAATTATCAAACATTTGCGATTTTCCACACAGTAAAAAAATCGAGCAAAAATATATTTTCTTCAACGGTAAATTTTTTTAATGAATAAGTTAGAGTCAATGAGGGCTGCAAAATAATGTTATTAAGTCATGGTGCATAGTGAGAAGAACTGAGTAACTTGTAATTACAATTTCGACGGGCGTCTCATTACGGATTTGTCAGGGAGAGCTGATAGGGATAGACCATATCAAGTAGATTAAATCTTCTCTCTTAAACAAACCATCTATGTATTTAAAAATAATCTGAAAAAGTGCACTCAGTAAATGCATATCAACGAGAAACATGCCATTGACGTTTGGGTGGGTGTTTGATTTTGAGTCGTTTGATTGTTTTTTAATTCTTTTTTCTTTGCTGGTGATTGCATTTCCCCTCCTAATACATGGTATGTCGTTGGTGCAGTTGATTTGAAATTCAATTTTTATGGCTCAAATTTTCTAACCCCGCCTCGAAAAAATCTTAACAAAGGTTGTAGAATTTGTCCTCTCCTTGGGGTATGTCTAGAATTTCATGCAACATATCATTGAACGAAAGCACATGGAACATAGTTTTATATAATTTGAAATTACAAGTTCGGATTGAATCATCCCAGTTTATGGAGAGAATAATAATAGCTAAATGATACATGTCAACCACACGTCTGTGGTTCACATTTCTATATAATTCTGCTGTTTCAGATGAGGGTCAAATTCTGAGGACAGAGATGAATGATGATTTGGATGTTCTCTTTCTAAACTGATCACTCTATGTGTTTCTGTGTGTACGTGAGAAAGGGATAACCGTCACATAATGTCGGCTTCATCTACTGATAAGTTTGTAGTTTTCTGTCTAGCTGAAATACGAAACTGTGGACCAATAAGTGAAACAGAGTCATCGAATCAAATTATTAATTGTTTTTTAAGTTCGTATTTGTCATTGTTTTAAACATGAAAGGGAATCAAAGTGTTGTCAAGGTTATGTGAAAAAGACATGATAAGATACATGCACATTGTAGTCTGTGTGTAGTATGGTTTGGGGAGTCTTTTCTCTAATTCTACTGATTTTTAGTTGATTTTGGTTTGTAATTCATCAGCTTGGTAAATGTTTATGGTTTCATTAACATTGCAATGTATACATTGGTGACTGATAAAATTTTGGAATGTACTTTTGTGAATAAATGTTTTTCGCCCTCTTTGATTTTTCTTATTAAGTAAAGATTAATCGTAGTATTTCAATTTGTTTTAGATCAGCTGTGTGCAGATCTCTTTAGTGTGACCTGTCTTGTAATTGTGATGATTCCCCTTTTCCAAATTGTTGTTATTTCCCGTGTCCATTCAAAATGAATATTTCACCCTCGTGCTTAATCGTACATACGTTGGCGGTTTTATTATGATGTCTAAAAAAGTGACGTATTACATTGTCTCAAGTCGTTGACGTTGACGGTACGCGTCAACACCGAAAGCGATGTCAATCCTAGAGATAATCTACAAAACAGGGAAGATAACGACACTTTGGGAAAGTGAATAAGAGTGAACAGGAACTATAAAAATATTATACAGACAGATGAATTGAGATTCTGTGAATTTCTTTTTCTTTTCTTTAGATTTGTTTCGATTTATGCCTATGAAAGTAATTATAAGTTTTAGTATATAATTTCAAGATAAAGTGATTTACAATTAAAATCATATTTGTAGATTCCCTGATGTCTCAAATGGATACCATAAATCGAAAAGCCATATCGGAGTATGCAAAAACATTGGACCGGAAGTCGGGGGCGAAGAATACCAGTCTTAGGCGGCAGCATGCCTTCCTTCGTGTACAGAGCAAGCCAAGTTTAACTGATACAAATGAGCCATTGATGAAAAACAAACAGCACATCACAACACACATAGGGAACAGCTTCCGCGATGATCTACTTCCGGTAAATAGTCCTCATCATATGTCAATTCAGGAAGATTTCATCAATAACAATTTCGATCCTTCGACGGACTTGTTGGAAAAAAGGAAAGCACTTATTCAAAAGTCGAAATCGATGTCTCAGTCGGAGAGACCTTCCGTATTTAGGTCTGTTTCAAGCGGATCAACGTTTCGAAACTCTCCCGTGACGAGGTCCGAAAGTGCAAGACCTACCTCGGGATATCATCCTGCCTTTGGAAATAAAAATGTCTCCAATAGTGCAAGGGGATTGAACAGAAGAGGTAATGCGTCCTTTCATTCTACTTCTAACAGCAGACTTTCTGGAAATTCTGCTAATGGTCTAATGCCGGTTATGGACAAAAATGAAATCGATAATGCAACAGACGATGTAGATCTAGTCCTCCCAGGCGTTTGTATTTCTACGCCCCGACGACCGCCGACCGTTCGGCCATCTACAAATATGAAGCCCTCGCGTACACCGACGTACTGTAGTTGTTGTAGCCTTTGTGATACACCCAAAAATCAAATAGCAGGCCTAGGGTTTCCAGACACTCATAATCAGGATTTATTCCCGGGGAAAAGGTCACAAATGATGGATCATTGTGCGTACTGCCAAGCGGAAAATAAAAAGAAAATAGTGCAATATAACCATGGTGATATCATTAAGACGTTTGATTGGCTCAGCAAACACGCGAAAGAGACGCCATTATAATATATGTGACTATGAATAATATTAAGTCACAAGTGTTTTGATATGCAACTCACATTCAAATGTGAGTTACATTTATTATTTTTAAGAGCAGCAGACTTATTTATTTATTTATATTTATTCATCTGTGTAACTTCGGTGTTTTTAATGTTATCACATTTATCTGTCACAAGCCCTTTTTATCCATTTTACCCCAAATTATCGAAAAAGAAAAAAAAAAAACAGTTGATTGTACAATATGAATTATACATGCAGTAAATTCCTATTTGTTTAATTAATCTTTTTGTTATTTTTATGGTGACAGCCTTAAGAGGTGAACTTGGAAATGTATGTATACATGTACAAAAATGTATGTATGTGTGTATGAAGAGAACAAAGTATTCGCAGTAACAATGGTTGTATCATTATGCACTTTGAGAACTTAGGTAGTATAAAGATCACTTATCCTATAAGCCACCTACTCTCCACTCAATTTAAATACCCGTTACAGAACCATCGTCATTGGTTTCGGTTACTATGAATGATAATCCGTTTCCGTTATGTCTCTAACAATTTAATCTCAGATGATTAAAAACAAGTGTATAAAAGTTATTTAAGTTGAACTTATCGGGGCGAGAACATTAACAATCAGAGACTTAAGTTATGTCAATTGTTAGGTAATAAGTTCAGGCCGAAGGTTACAAAGTTTGATAGCAACAGTCATATGATAATTTTGATTTTATCATGCCGCGCTGCGATTGGCAGCTGTCCCTTTCCATCGGATGAGACTGTAAAAAGCGAGGTCCTGCTTCATTGTCGCCATATAAGTGAATGATTCTTTATCAAGAGGTTAAACAACAACAACAGCAACAAAAACAACAACAGCAACAACAAAAACAACAACAACAATACTGATATTTATTTTAGAAGATATCAATGAAATTCAGAATAATTTACATTTCTATTCAAACGTAGTCTGAGTTCAAACAGGATTCCAACCTTTCTAGACTTAGCGTGAAATGACATGTGATTGTCCCTATCTCAAGATCTGGATCCCAAAAACAACCTTCGAATCGTGGTCTAGCAGTACAAAAGAAAAGAGAAATACAATGTATAAGATTTAGCATAAGCATTTATCTTAGGTATTGGTTGAAGGATAAGGACGAGTTATTGCCCTTGTGTCGACTCTTTGACTCTTAAGATAAGATACATATTTAGTATATGTGAACGGGATATGAGTTATAAGAGGACAATAAAGGATATCTCACCCGTAAAAAAATTTCATCGAAACAATACAGTTATATTTCGTTGAAAGAGAAAAAGGACAAACTCTGAAAAATCGAATTAAAAAACACACAAAACTAACAAACAAAAACATGATGGTCGAATAGATTGAAGATATGGGACCATAAATTTGACACAAGTTTACAAACATAGTGATAAAGAGTGAATAATTCTTTTATTTTCTCAAAGAACAACAAATAGAAGTATGGTTTTCAAAAATATGAATAATCGAGAAAGAATTAAAAGTTGAGAAGAGAACGTGCTGTTTTCATTGTTGTAGTATTGTTCTAGTATAGTTGATAAGCATATTCAGCTGAGCATGTTTGTCACATTGTTTCTTATGTTGACAAGATTTTCTCAAGTGATAAAAATTATAACAACTACACATCACCATGATAAGAAAGGTAATAGCGGAAATAATGATGATATGATACAATAAAGATAATTATGATAAATATGATGATGAGAGGGTGAATATAATAATAATAATAATAATAATAATAATAATAATTATAATGATGATGATGATGATGATGTTGATGATGATAATAAATAGAGGGGTATAACTCTTTTAAGCTAATGAGTTCTGAGCCGATCAATCTATCTAGAAAGAATAAAATAAAGTAAAGCCACTCATTATTAAATAAGTTCGAAAAACAGAAAACACTGGCACGTGCTACTCTAGTAGATCACATATCAAAATCTAAGTATCAATATTAATACCAAAAGATTTGTTTCAATCACAAATTTTCGAGGCTGAATGGCATTGTTCAAAATGCTTAGATTATCACAAAATACATATAAGCCTACACAATTCTGAATAACTAAGCACCCGTATTAAAATACGACATGTTATAATATTTTTTATTTCATTCCTCCACAAACAGAATCTAAGTTCTCCGCAAACAGATAACCGTACAAGAAAGACTAACGATGGACTATAATTCAATTTCCTCATAAATTAATGTTATTATATGAGAAAATGGAAGAAATGAAGGAAATACAGTTATAATAAAAGTACATGTTCGTGATAACGAACTGGCACCGCATAACTTGAAGTTTACTTGAATCCCAGCATTTATTCAACTCCAGATTATTCTGAATACTGATTGGTTGATAAGTTGGAGTTAAGAAAATTCTCAGACTGAAGTAAATTCTCTAGTTTTATAGTGCTGAACCGAGATACTTCATATTCATAAAAATCGTAACATCTTACAAACAAAATGTAGGCCCACAACATACAACAATTCTTGCTAATATTATTACAATACAATAATAAACACAGAATTCCCATGTATCTTCTTAGTGATTTATAGAACCGGAAATCCTCCATTGTTGGTACATTTTCTTAGCGCCCTAATCTGGTTCATATGGATGTTTGTATCTCCGTATTGAAACTGAAAATTTCTATTAAAAAGGATGAATAATCTCATTGAGAAGTGAAATGAATAAGCAGGAAAAAGTTAATAAGATGCTGAATAAATTTGCCGAGGCGGTATCTGACGGCTCAGGTCCATTACAGAAGTCTCCAGTGCATAGAGAAATGCATATTGTACTTTCAAGATGGCGGGCGCAGTGCGTTTGATTGTCATCGTAAATTATATGAAATTCACTAATGCCTGTGGTGTCTATCGAAAAAGTCCTCCCATCACTACAGTCGCGAATAAAGGAGTGGATATCCCCTGAAATGAAAGAAGAGTATTGCATATATAATCTTAGATAAAACAATCTAATCTGCCGTGGTAATGCATTACATTAATTAAGGGACTACCTGTCTTAGGTGACCTTAGGTGCGTTAATTTTTACATACAAAATGAGCATAGGTCTATATGTCATCTATATACAATATATTATCTGACCTTATTTTATTCTGCCCAAAATTATGTAGCTGTGTTTGCAAGTGCTTCATAAAGTAGGGTTTCCTGTAAAAATTACCTGGATAAAGAGACCACCTGTAATATGTGACCATCTTTGCATCTACCCGTAGACGGTTTTACTGTACACAAACCAAACACACACACACACACACACACACACACACACACACACACTTTCTCTCTTTCTACCTTCATTTTTCAATATGAATTTGAAATGCTACAGATTTTAATCATAAATAGAAACGCATTTTCTAATTGTATACGCAATAGTTAGAATTTTAGACATATTACGTGACATCCGATAATTCATATGGAACGCATAAATCATACATCAAATCATGTTCAAAATCAAATAGGAAAAAAATATAGTCTGCCACTCGAACTATGCACTTGAGTAATCCAATGTTAATATTCACAAACTTTTGATGGGAAACTTAAACAAAAAACTAAGCCTTTAGACCATATAAATAAAATCCAATTTCCTCCAAAGGGAAGTATCCTTGTAAATATATAACAAAACACTCTGTTTCCACAGAATTTTGGTCCCACAGGAATTAATGAATGGGTAAATTTGCAAACTTTTATCTTTTGTCAGTGATATTTTGCAAATTCAGATGACAGTTATTGAAATCAATACAACGTTATTGACCGACAGTGCACTTTTTGTTCTCAATGGTCTACTCTATCAAAATTGAACGAAAATGCAAGGTGTAATATGTTATTAAAGGCAGACTATCTGTAAAACTGGTGGTAAGATTGGCTGTTGGTTCTATTGAACATTGTCCAACGCCCCACTCCAGAATCTTTCACTTTCACTGTGTGCAGGTGAAGGGCGACAAATTTCGGCACATATGGTCGTAGAGCAGAGAGATGTCTTTAACCATGACACGAGGCATTGGTTCTTATTGTCTCATCCGAAAGACAGGAGGGAGCCAACCGCAGAGGGGAAGTTGATTCGAACCCACGACCGCGCAATCAGAAGGCAAACACGCTAGCCATTGGGTCATGGTGGACCCTGGTAGTAAGAACATAACATGCTTTTAAACTTCGAATCATTGTTATAAGTTATACTTGGTTACCTTGGGTCTGGACAGTCTCCAAAACGCAGTATTGGCCGTATAACGAACAGTTCTTCACATAAACTGGTGTAGGGGCGTCATCTACGGTTCGTAGGCCCAGAGTTAGTCCGGCTTCCTCCGCCATCTGATGAGTGTTTGATACACAGTCATTGTCAATGTCTCTACCTGTAGACGAGGCACATTGGTAGCAGTAGCGCGCTGGACCCACATTTATGGTTCCTGTTGAGCCTGAAATAGAGAATACATTATGTACAAAATAAAGATACACAAAAGGATATTTTACACTCTGTGCCCTATTTGATACGAGTTGGAAAAAAAAAACAAAATAAAAAGGTACGACCAGGGAATATATTTGGGAATCTCGAATACTCTGGGATCCGGACTGGATACCACAAAACTTAAGAATTTACTTGTCAACTCTGGCTAAACCAGAAAAAAAATATTTAAAACTGTCCTAAAACCTAAATGGGAGATAACTCTCTAATGCAAGTTTCGATCGTGTTTCAGGCATACATGTATTATATTTCGATCATTTATACATATATAGATGTACATGTATATATTTATTAAAACAGTTACTATTACATTTCAACGAGTTTTTGAAAATTGTGACGATAAAAGTTCACAAATACGTCTTTCCTAAATTTAATTTTCGTTTTACATCAAGTACAACTCAGTAGATGTATGGACTTCCTGTAACTGGAGCGTGACGATTGTCTGACAAGATAGTTTGTATATCTACCATTACGGACCATAGATCCCATTTCATAATATATTTCGTTTTTCTCAACAATTCTAAAAATCAAAGATTTACTCACATACAGCTTCGTAAATGTAAGTCAATAAGAAAATGAAAACTAGCGAAAGGTTCGTCGTAGCCATCATCGTCTTCTTCAGAGCATTGTAGCTTGTAGCACTACAACTCTCCAAAACCAATATTCTGAACCCGGTAGTAATATTCTGCTGTTCTGTTATTGTTCCAGAAGACTTCTGATTGGTTCTCTTAGCTTAATAGCTCACGTAAGCCGAGTATGTGTTATAAACCCGTAATTAATATTCATACGGGTACACACTTTATTCAAAACCAAAACCGAGACGTTCTTTTATGTAGATGTATCTGCCCATCCCAGGCTGTTTAAATTTGACGGATTGCTATTTGTAATACAGGCTATACCGTGCATACCGTAGTGATTGAATACTGAGTGACTCTATAATGAATGGGTTGTCTTTGAATGACACGACTTGTAGAACAAACACTCAAGACTGTTATAGAATGGTTGATTTAAACGTAATGTTCAGTCTTTGTTTTCTTTTTAAAATTTTAAAGTGTAGAATCCAAGTAGTTTTCGTTGTATATAAACATGGAATATAAACAATCAATTTCAATATTTGTCTGAAATAAACAGAATTATGACTATGACGAAGTTGGTTTAGAGTGCGGGATGATATTTGCCTTGGTCAAAAGATGTAGATATTCAAATCCCAAGAATAAAAGATCGAGGTCACGTACAGGTTTGAGAGCCATAGAATTATTATTTTTCTGTAGAGAGGTGGTAATTACACAACTTTTTACAAAATTATCAGTTACAGTCAAACCTGTTTTAAGAGACCGTCCAAGGGAAGGAGCAAAAAGGGTCACATATGACAGGTGGTCTCTTAATTCAGGTGATTTATATAGGGAAAAACCATATTGGGAACAACTCATTTAGGTCACATAAGACAGGTTTTCCTTTAATTCAGTGGGTCGCTAAGGCAGGTTAGACTGTATTTAGCGGCTGTTTTTCGGGTATAATAATTTTGTCTGGTTTTTGCATTAAAAGTATTTCAGTTGAGATGAAAATGCCAGTTTTCAAAGACAAACACTTCTTGAATTATTTTGAACTGTAAATAACATTTCCATCGGTTTCACTTTTTGTTCACAATATTTTTATATCGCACAACTGCGCCGGAGGTTTAAGTAACAAAAAGTTTTAATTATATGATTAAAGGGACATTTTTTGCGGATGAAATTCGAATTTGAACTTTGAAGAAAACTTTGTGCGGGTGAAGTGTTTGTGACAGTGATTACATAACTGCAGAATTTTCTATTGACAAAAGACTTCATGCCTTTTTGTTGGCAATATTCCAAACTTTAGTCTAGTGACTATATCATAATAGTGACAAATGCATGAACCAACGAGAAAGAGGTTTTCAAATTCGCATTTTTTTACAGCACAAACGTGTTCTATTTGGGCTGCCGTGGTATAGTGGTTAGCATGTTCGACTTCTGATTTAGAGGTCCGGGGTTCTAGCCCGATACACGTCGCGGTTGGCTGTCCCTATCTTTTGGATGAGACAGTAAATCCAAGGTCCAAGAATCTTTTAGTTATATGGCGACGTCATCGTGTGCCGGTGAAGGGCGACCATTTTGCCTTTACTCAACAATTATGGTTGTAGAGAAGGGAGGGTTCTTTAACGTACCAACACCAACCATGACACTATACCTCATCTTTACTGTCTCATCTCAAAGGCAGGGACGACCAACCGTACCGTGGCTTTGGTTCGAACCCTGGACCTCGCGATTTGGAGTCGAACACGCTAACCACTAGACACAGCGCTCATATCTTTTGAGAAACAAAATCATTCTGTAGTTACGAAAGAGACGATTTCGCTTTAGTTTCTTACTAAAATAACTTGACGTACACCTATCTACTAAGAACTCTGGAGACAATACTGTATACAGAGAAATTTTCGTCCCCGATTTTTTTTCGTCCCTTTCGCCCTCATCGATAATGGGCGAATTTTAATCTGGGCGAATTCAAAATGGTAAATAAATAGAGAAGAATTATGACGAGACTGGGCGAGTTTAAAACGGGGTGATACTTTTTACAAGCCCGTATGCATTAGGGCGAAAATAACACGGAGCAAAAATAACCCTATATATACAGTATACAATTCCGGTGACAATAGGACACATACGGACCTCAGAAAATTTACGACTGGGAGCAGGTGTCATGGAGGTTAAGCATCCTCTCTTGGCCAGTCACACCTACCTTGGCCAGTCACATCTCTTGGCCAGTCAAACCTACCTTGGCCAGTCACATCTCTTGGCCAGTCACACCTACCTTGAGTCTAAAGTTAAATGAAACACAAAGATTTCATAATCTATTTTGAATTGAGTGCTGGTTTGACTTGAAAGAGATATGTCGCTATAAAATAATCTTGTTTTCAATGACAATGTTTCACTGAGTTTGTTTTTGGATCACTCGCTCGATTGTGGCTGTTGAATCCTCACTACCGATGTTGGCGAGAATTCATTTCTCATTTATTTCATATGAATTTGACTGTGGAATCGCGGCGTATGTGACTGGCCAGCAGGGGAGGTTACTCCTCCATGACACCTGATCCCACCTCCAGCTTGTCAGGCCCGTGTTTGTCCGGCATTCACTGTATAATTCAATGCCCTCTGATTTTTCTGGCGATTGATAACTTAGTTTTAATGAGTTTAATATCTAAAGCAATTACATAAACTTTGCTTCGAATAGGTCTGTTCGCAAAGGTTTGCTTATCGAAATAAATTGATACAACTTCTAGCATTTACATATTATTGACATATGCACCACACTAAGTACGTAGACAAATACTTGTAAATGATCAAATAAAACGCAGCAATTGAAAACATGTTCACAACATTTATTATTCATACATTTCGATCAGTCATTCGCACATACATATTTAAAGAACAAGACACTTCAAACAAAAGCGATGACGCATAATACATTTTGCACGTACCCCAGTTATGAATACAGTAAAACCTTGCTATTAAGATTGCTCAAGAGATTACCTTAAATTGGCCTAATTATTGAGATGGTCTCCTACTTACAGTGTATCCTGCTATTTAAATCACTCAAGTGACTGGCTTAAAATGGTCTGATTAGAGAGGCGGTCTCTTAAAAACAGATATACCTAGCCGTTTAGGTAACCGAAGTTATTTGCTAGAATTGGTCGGATAATTGAGGTGGTCTCCCCAGTACCGTGAGACCTTACTGTTAAGAAGATTACCAATATGGTTTATAGAATTGGTCTAATTAGGGAGGTGGTCTCTTAAGAACAGAGGGCCCTTGTTGTTTAGATCACCCAAGTCATTTGCTTGAGTTGGTTTGATTAGTGAGGTGGTCTTCTATGTACAGTTCTTAGGACCTTGCTGCTTAAATCATGTAAGAGACTGGCTTACACTGGTTTGAAAAGTGAAGTGACCTCCAAAATTAAGATACACAGCTTAGGCCTATATTCTAATGAAATATTAGGAGCTCTCTAATTTGAGCTGGTTTCCCAAGTCAATGGGTATTAAAAGTAAAGATGTATTTAGACAAGTTTTCTGTATACACATGTATATGCCATAATCAAAAGTTCACGAGCACACATAAATTAAAACATAAAAGGAGAAGAAATTGTAAAAAGTTCATGTCCCTGGTAATCGAGGCTTTTGATGATGGTGTTGGTCCGTTACAAAAGAGCCCTCTACAAAGGCGAACACAAACAACATGGCCCTGCGTCTGGTATGAACAAACAGTCTGGTTATCGCCCGCTGAGGCCTCTTGGAGCTTTGGGAGGTCATACGAAAATGTATGACCGTCTGAACAGTCCCTTATATATGAAGGTGATTGACCTGCAATTAAACAATATTGTTTTAGAGTATATGATATCAAATGGCTGACATACATACATACATACATACATACATACATACATATTCATACATACATACATATATACATACACACACACATATACATACATACATACATACATACATACACACACACACATATATACATACATACATACATACATACACACACACACACATACATACATACATACATACATACATACATACATACATTCATACATACATACATACACACATATATACACACATATATACACACATATATACATACATACATACATACATACATACATATATACATACATACATATATACATACATACATACATACATACACACATATACATACATACATACATATATACATACATACATACACACACATATACATACATACATACATACATACATACATACACACATATACATACATACATACATACATACATACATACATACAAACATACATGTGATGAAAAAATAATTAAAGGAACATGTATAATGAGTTTTTGTTCATATCTTGAATTTGGTCTATGCCACTTATCTGTAAACCTTCATCATTCTTGATTATGAAATGAATTGATGACGAAAGAAAATAACTTGTGGCACTTCGAGGCAGATTGCGTAATCTAAAATTAATCACAGAACTAATAGCAAGCTCATGATCGATTTTATATGTCGTATCAGACTCCTGGATGAAATAGCATTATGTACATAGATACATTATAAAGCTTTGAAGAAACATTGGCCTAGGTACAAAATTTCTCATTCGAAGGACAAGGAAAATCATCCACATATCCGATTACACTCGGACCTGAATTATTTTGGTCTAAGGCACACTCGTATTACGTAGATATTTTCAACAATTCTGGTTTAATGGCAATGACAAATAAACAAATATAAATAAGAGAGGTACCTCTTGTCCTTATCCATTCCACCATGCAGTACGTTTTGTTCGGGTACGCGGTGCAGTTTTTAACGTACTTGTTTGTCGCCCCTTCATATCCCGTGTTTCGACCAAGGAATTTTCCTGCAGCATCTGCCATGTTTGAAACGTCAGTCTGACATGATCCGTTGGCTTTTGTTTCAACGCAAAAGTAACACAAAGTTCCTTCGTCATCTGAAAAATGAAACGAAAACGATGAAATGAATGTTCCACAAAGGATTTTAAAATATAGTTAAAAATCATGTTTTTACTGCCGTGTTGTTGTTTGATACCCCGGTCAAGAATCTTTCACTTATGTGGTATGTCTCCAAATGCTGCAGAAAGGCTTCAAATATTGTGGCTTTTATGATAATTGTGCATAAATTGATAGTAAAAATTCAGACTTTCTTCCGATTCAAGTAGGCTATCTATAGAAAAATCGAAATTTTTGTGCGTTATACTGAGGGTTATTGCGAGTTGCCATTTTATATACATAACTTGTGTCTCTGAAGACTCAAATTTCAAAATAAACACACGTCCATACTGATATAAAGCGTATGGAAATTTTAAACGTACTTTACACATGTTTGAGTGCCGTTGTTACTTGAACGTATTGTTCATTGTGGTGATTTTCTCTTCTTACAAGTTCGTCACTGATCATGGGTAACAAACATAAATATTAAACAACAGATAATGTCATTACAGAGCTGCAATTAAACAAACAATTTAACAGTCAATATTTACCTGTCGATACTGTGGTTGATGACACGATTATTATAAGAAGCAAAACACTGATGGCTACCGTGAATATCCCCCTCCATATCTCCATTCCCGAACAGAAATACTCTTGACAATTTCAGAAATTACCAGAAATTAATTTTCTTCCTTGTTCGTCCGTACGCCATATAAATGGTTCTTACGATTTGCAGTAACCCGGTAGTTAATAACGCTTCGCGATACGGTTGAGTTACTAAGAGGCATTTAAGTTCTGTGTAAATGTTTACGCATATTCAGTTTAAACAGATCCTAAACATAGACATAGATATCAAATATCTTCTTTCTTTTCAATATAAGACAACATTAGATAATATGTTGTTGTTGTTGCGGTGTTGTTTAACGTCCCACCCAAGAATATTTTACTCATATGGAGACGTCACTGTGACGTGCCGGTGAAGGGCGACAAATTTTGCCTGTGCTCGGCACTGCTGGCCGTAGAGCAGGGAGGGTTCTTTAACGTGCCAACACCTACTATGACACGGGACCTTGGTTTTTACTGTCTCACCCGAAAGACAGGGACGGCCAACCGCGGAGTGGCGCTGCGGGAATAGAACCCGGGCCCCTCGACTCGAAGTCGAACATGCCAACCACTCGGCCACGGAGGCCCCAGATAATATGCGATAAAGGTTGTCCGATTCTCGATGAAAGGTATTTCGATAAAATCATATATCAAATTTTAAACACTTATTGCGTTCCGCTTTATTCCAATCAATGTATTAAATCACCATATACGCATAACGCGTTAAAGTATATATATGTGTGTGTGTGTGTGTGCATTTACAAATTTGAATTCGCCCACCAGTCTCGTCCTAATTCTATTCAAGTTACATGTACTAATTATGAACGTTTCTTATACAGATGAGAATTCGTGACTGTTAAGGATTTCAGGAACCATTATTATTGTCAACACGTTGACAATGATTCAACATGAGAAGTGTTCGAATTCATGGATGTTGAATCATTTTTATCGATCGTGACGAGATCGGTCTCTCACTTTAATACTTCTCATCGGTCAACCGGTCAAAAAATGACACGTTAGCCTCAATGACCCTCGAAGCCACTGCTGAATTTAAATAGGGTTATGTTTGTTCGTTTGCGGAATTTATACATTGTTATATTAGCCGCATGGTATCTTGCTGTGTTATTTCTACATTTCCCTTAATCGTTCCTCATTTCTAATTTTAATATATTCTCTTCCTTGATGCAAACGGTATCATTACAATATAAATGATATTTTCAGACCGTGAGTTTGATATAAAGTTCCCAACTCATTCATTTTACGTTAAATCGATAAGTAATGATTTCTTTACAATGTTGAAATACAAAGTGTAGAGTGAAAAGTCGATATAATAAAGTCTATTCAGATATTGTTCGTATTGAACGATTCAAGCTTCCAAATATAAAGCTGAAAATATGAACTTCAGAATGTGACTTTCTGTTGCAAATAATAGCCGATTTAGTAGCATGCAGAATTTTTCTGCTAAACTTGACCGTATGCTTCATTTGCGTGTTCATTTAATATCTCTTGAACGTCCAACTTGGGAGAAAAGTTATCTTTTCCGGGTATGTCAGAGAATGTCGATGAGGGACCAGAAATCTGGCCCATGCTCGGTACTTATGTCCGATAAAAGTGTGATTGATCTTGAAATGACGTCCAATTACTGTAGACTCTCGAAACCTACCATAGTGACCCACTGAATTAAAGGATCACCTGTCTTATGTGACCTACATGTATGATTCCCAAAATTACTTTACCCTATATAAATCACCTGGATTATGAGACCACCTGCCATATTTGATCGGTTTTTCTCCTTCCCTTGGACGGTATTAAAACAGATTAGACTGTATAAATAAACGGTTTCTCTCCTCCACCAATAAAAACAGGTAGCCACCGTTTGACTGCAAAAGTTGCCAATGTGGCGTGAAGCAAAAACAAACAAGCAAACAAAACAAGAACAAGTACTGAGACACGGAACTATAGTTAAGGTTCTCTTTGTTTTTATGTGGCAAGGGAAAATGTCATTCTGGAAAATTTTGGCTGGCATACTTTCCTCATTGAGACATTGACTCGATTATGCCAAGTAAACTACATTACAATATGACTAATGTTTGATAAAACTGATAGCTTTAACAAAAGGGACATAACTCGAATACGCTTGTCTAGACTTTCTTAACACAAGCGTGAATCAGACCGGTCATGTGAAAGATTTCATTTTGTTCTTCCTGGTTCAGAATGTCTGTAAATTCGAATTATTTGTACGAAATATACATATTCTTATCCGCTCAACATAACTTGCATGCGATTCAAATGTAACCCTATGATATTTGAATTTCAGAGAGTAACTAAAGATTACATACCTCATCATAGTTTTTTTTTTTTTTTCGAACGTTCATACAAAGTGTTTCGGGCATATGTACATGTCATCCATTGGCAGAGTAGAAAAAACTTGAAATTTTTTCTTGCGGCTGTCTTAGGATTGGTGATGAAGCGCATAACATTGGATTCTTTTCATTCTAATTTGTTTCCTTTGACGAAGTTATTGCTGTTTAACGAGCAGGTAAAGAATCACCGATAAAGAGTCGATCTAAAGCAAAAAGACTCACGCCTCCAGTCAGCGTCTTTTTTTCAAAAGTCTGGCCCAGAATACATTTGTATTCGAGATCTCTTATTTTTCAACTGACCGCCATTATTATTCTGACCGAAAGATTGTCGAATGAAGCGATAAAAAAAAACCGATAAACAATAACATATACAGTCTGCACAGGGCATTGTTACGCTGTCTTGATCTTCAAGGTGAGGTGGACTTTAAGGGTTGAAGTCAGACATCTCTGCGTTTATTTACGAGCAATAAATTTAACTAATTGTGGACAAGTCTATCGTATGCAATAAGCAAACAAACACTGAATGAACAATGCATATCCAGAAATTTATAATATAACATAAGATAAGTAAGCTTTTCATGGATTTAAAAACTTAGCCCCCAGACTTTCTTTTTTTAGTATTAATGTTTGAAGTAAATTTTGACTCGAATATGTATACACATATATCTCGCATAAATGTACTGGCTTATGCGGGTTTCCCTCACGGGACCGTAAGGGCCTTTTGTCCAATATTCACCACATTTGTATAATTTCTCCCGATTCTTCTGGCAATTGATACATGCACGTTGGTATCTGTGATTGTTACATTCATACCGTACCAAAACATGCGCGGTTCCAGGATTTTTTTCGGGGGGTGGTCGATATTTTCCAAGGGGGGGTCCAACTTGTAAAAAGGAAAGACCTAATCCTGTTAAAATGAGAATCTACTCATAATTGACCAATATTGGTACATGTATATATTTTGAAAATTCCACGGGCGGGGGTTCCGGACCCCCTCGACCCCCCTCTAGATCCGCGCATGCAAAAAGTATTCTGGCATCGGTCTTCGCACTTTAAGCTTCCACCCAAAGCGTTAACATGCCATTACGTTCACGAGGGAAAAGTTTGTAACCTTCTTAGGTATTGAACTAGGAATCTCCGAAGACGAGGCTTTCGTTTTTACCATCAAGAAAACACGGAGGTCAAGCCTTTACCTAATAAAATCTTGGCATTGACTATGTATTTGACACTTTATAGCACGCCAGTATGGTCAACAATTTCTCTGTAGACATGTTCAGTCAACACAATATAACATTTTATCAAGAGCAAGCAAGGTACGTTATCAATGTCAGTGACTGTAAGTCTTAAAACTTCAATGTAATAAATCAAATGATAGCTACTATGTACTTCAGGATATCAAACACAAGCAGGTATATAGTTTTTATATAGATACAGTTAAATGTTTATATACATGCATGTTTAGCAAAGACTAAAAGAAGACTTTTCTTATTTTCAGCATTCCTAGTCTTCAGAAAAAAAAAACACTCTACGCATACTTAATGATATGTGTGTGTGTGTGTGTGCGCGTGTGTGCGCGTGTGTCTGTAAGTATGTATGTATGTCTGTCTGTCTGTCTGTCTGTCTGTATGTATGTATGTGTCGGTCGGTTCTGTCCGCCTGTCTATCTTTTCATCTGTCTTTCTGTTCTATCTATCTATCTATCTTGGGCCTCCGTGGCCGAGTGGTTAGCGTGTTCGACTTCGAATCGGATGGTCCGGGGTTCGATTCCCACAGTACCACTCCGCAGCTGGCCGTCCCTGTCTTTCGGATGAGACAGTAAAAACCGAGGTCCCGTGTCAAAGTAGGTGTTGGCATGTTAAAGAA
>JACSZP010006700.1:679-15497 GCA_016161895.1 Pinna nobilis | reverse complement strand
ATCCCACAATAACAAAATCATTACACAATTTTTTCGTTGTCAGAGAAATAAAACGACAGATGTTTTCGTCTGTTTTTTCTTCTACTGATAACTTTCGAAACACTAACATTCAACAGACACGTGTATACGTTAATCAATACAGCGACTTGAACACTCCGCATGGCGACCTTGACCTTCTTTATCGCGATACGTGTTCTCAGTCGCAACCGTGATGGGCTGCCTCGCTAAGAACGCTAGATATTAGTGCCGGGTATCAAACCTATCAGTAACTGTGGAACGAGTGCGTGCAAGAACGCTGGAGTTGTCATTTGGTTGTGTGAGGCACTATCTGCAATACAGAAAACTAGGTCAAAGGTCGGCAGATAATGGTACCAATAGGAAGACGCACTACAAAAAAAAAAAATGTCATGCTACTCTTGGCCAAGGCGTCCCATACCAAGCTCTAGCATTAATATCCGTTTTTTCGGATTTTTTTTATGTATGGGTGCACGTGGATATAGATATTCACTTGTGTACATCTGACAGGGGGGGGGGGTGTCTCCGTGGCCGAGTGGTTAGCGTGTTTTACTTCGAATCGGAGGGTCCGGGGTTCGAATCCGCATAGCGCCACTTCGTGGTTGGCCGTCCCTGTCTTTCGGACGAGACAGTAAAAACCGATGTCCCGTGTCACAGTAGGTGTTGGCACGTTAAAGAACCCTCCCTGCTCTATGGCCATAGTGCGGAGCATAGGCAAAATTTGTCACCCTTCACCGGCACACGGTGACGTCTCCATATGAGTGAAATATTCTTGAGCGGGACTTTAACAACAATACAACAACAACAACATTAAGTCCTTGATAAAACCAAGAAGAAAATAATGCAAGTGACAAATATTTATGTCCCATGACTGTACATGTACATGCTTCATGTATGGGACCTACATGTACAAAATGTATGTATGTAACATGCCAATAATTATCATGTGCACTTTCGGTTTTTCAGAATCTATCAATTCACTTTGATATATAACAGGGCAATTTTAATCTCATGTTTAACAGATTTGCAATATTGACAAACGGAGACTGGGAACTTTGAGGATACGCAGGTAGATCCATTTCCATATTTCTGTAGGCATACTACATGATGTACATGCAGACTTGCCTACATGCCTTTCAACATTTTTATGTTGACTCTTTCAAGTTTTTCACTTTTCAATCTAATATGGGAGACTAAATATTACTAAGAATTAATAGAAAAATTCAAGTATATTTAAAGGGGAGACACACATTTTTTGATAAGAAATCATCACATTTTTACATGGAGAATAGGGAGTCTCCCTACATATATGGGCAAGTGCAGACTTGCCAACCCTGAACAATTTCAATTTTTAGCACACCTGAACTGAGGGTTCTAGTGAGCTTTTCTGATCACATTTTGTTTGTCGTCCAGCCGTCTGTCAGTAAACTTTGAACATTTCCGACTTCTTCTTAAGAACCACTAAGGCCAATTTCAACCAATTCTTACTTGACACAAAGCATCCTTGGGTAAAGGGATTCAAGTTTGTCCAAATTAAGGGTCAGGCCCTTACTAAAGGGGAGATGATTGAGAAACATTAAAAATTGGGTGAGTGTCTTTAAAAATCTTCTTCTCTAGAACCGCTGGACCAAAAATCACTTAACTTCTGTAAAAGCATCCTGATAGCTAGAGTGTAGATTCAAGTTTGTTCAAATGGTGACCCCCAGAGTCAAGATGGGGCCAAAATAGGGGTCCAAAGTTTAACATAGGTTTATATTGGAAAATATCTTTTAAAATCTTCTTCTTTGGTTGTCTAACACAGGGCTGCCCCAAGGGTCAAGATGGGGTCACAATAGGGGCCCAAAGTTTAACATAGGTTTATATAGGAAAATATCATTTAAGGTCTTCTTCTAAAGAACAGCAATTGTACAATTTCTCAAATTAATATGGAAGCATTTTTACATATAGGCCTATAAGATTTAAGTTTGTTCAAATGGTGGCCCCCAGGGTCAAGATGGGGCCACAATATTAGGGACCCAAAGTTTAAAATGGGTTTATAGATGGAGATAGTTTTTTAAAAATCTTCTCAAGAAGAGCAAGTGTACATTTTATCAAATTAATATGGAAGCATCATTATATAGTGTAGATTCAAGTTTGTTCAAATGGTAGCCCCACAGGGTTAAGATGGGGCCACAATAGGGGTCCATAGTTTAACATAGGTTTTCTTGGAGAATATTTTAAGATATCATCTTTTAAGTTTATTGGTATCAAGGGAAAACAATTTCAATGCCAATGGTATTTTTTTTTGTCTTTGGAAAATTGGGGCTCCTAATTGGTCAAACTGTAATGTTTACATTGTCTGTTGTTTATGAAATTGAAATTAATTTGTGTCATTTACGGCTATTTCAGCCTGAACAATTGCATATTGGTATGTAATAGATATTGGTTGATTGCAACAAAATTTATTCTTCTGTTTTGGGGACATCATGAAACAGTACCTGCATGGTTACAATTAGACGTTGCTATTTTTCTTTTCTTATTGATGAATGCATTCTTTTTTCAAATATGAGAGGTTCATTTTTGTCCACACCTTTCAATAGTGACACATTGTAAATCCATAATCTCTGCTTCTATGTGAAATGTTCAAATGAGCGATGTGGCCCAATGGGCTTCTTGTTTGTATTTTTCAATCTCATGGGAGAGACTCTAGCTGAATTTTAATAAGAATAAATTAAGAAAATATTAATTTTTTGTTTTTTCATGTGGGAGATATGCATAATTCTCATAAGTAATTACCAGTATTTTATGTTAA
This sequence comes from Pinna nobilis, assembly GCA_016161895.1. NCBI lineage: Eukaryota > Metazoa > Mollusca > Bivalvia > Pterioida > Pinnidae > Pinna > Pinna nobilis. Next base: position 12,691 of record JACSZP010006700.1, on the reverse strand, counting down.
AAAAAAAAGAATAGAAAGTCTGTCTATTTATGGGGAGACTTGGCAAGTACATTGCACATGTACAAGTATGTGAGTGCAAGGACATATATACATCCTTGGTGAGTGTTACTCCAATCCAAACTAAAAAAGTTTCCCTGTTTTGAATAAGTGTTTATTTCTATCAATAAATTAAAATATGTTTATTTTAGTATGGAATGATAATAACTATTCAGAAGTTTAAATTAAAAATTTTTTTTTTAATCATTTGTATAGTGATTATCTGAGTGGTCTATTGATTTCATTAAGAAGGTAAATGTACATTGCATGTAAGTGATGATGTTTACAGACATGCATTTTAAAAACCTCAAGATTCTCATACCAACTATTTTCACAGGAATGATTTCCCCCAGATTGTTACAAATTAATGATTTGAGAAAAGAAAAAACAATATTTTTTCAGCCAATTTATAAAATTCTAAATATTTTGCTAAAACTGCACCTTGTGGTGTGAACCTACTTCATTTTTTGTTCTTAATCTATTTCAGATAGAAGTGTTTGCAGTGCAAACAGACTTCAGCTACGGTATTATGAATGTACTTGCTGTGTTAATCCTGCTAACTGGGACAGCCCAAGCACTTTATGAGGATGGTAGTTGCCTGACCTGTTGCAATTGTGGCAGTATGTAGATATTTCATATACATATTTACAGTAAAACTTCGATCAGCTGATCAGCTTTAATAAATCAAATTTCTGGCTGTATCGATAATCAATATCTCAAAGTCCCAAAGTGTTACCTTACATAACACTATTAAAGACTTGAATTTTCATGAGTCAAATTTTCCATTGTCTCAAATTAATTTGTTGGCCCCTTAGTGCTAAAATCAACGAAAATCTTTACAAATAAGTCAAACTAAAAATTCTACTTGTACAAGAGTTTTGAAATACCCATCAATATTTTGACAACTACATGTACAGTAGTTAAATTATTACAATAATCATTGTTTTACTGAACGGCAAGCTATGACCCATTGCAACCCACAGTTATATTAAAAAGTAAATTTTTTTGATATAGAAAAAGTGCAATTTTAATTTCTATTCAGTTTCTGCAAATATCATAATGTTCGTAGTAGAGCAAAATCTTTGGTATCTTTTACTATTTAGATAGCTATATTAGTCGATAATCTTTATTCTCTTTTACTGTTTAGATAGCGGGGCCTCCGTGGCTAGTGTGTTTGACAGCGAATCGAAAGGTCTGGGTTCGAGCCGCGCAGCACCACTCTGTGGTTGGCCGTCCCTGTCTTTCGGATGAGTCGGTAAAAACCGAGGTCCCACTAACACTGTAGGTGTTGGCACATTAAAAAAACCTTCCTGCTCTACGGACAGCAGTGCTGAGCATAGGCAAACTTTGTCACCCTTCACCGGCACACGGTGACGTCTCCATATGAGTGAAATAATCTTTAGTGGGACGTTAAACAACAATACCATACCATACTATTTAGATAGTAACATTATCTCTTATTGTTATATGAATTTAGAATACTTTAGGTAAAAGGACTACAAGGTACTTAAATCAATTAGCAGCTGAACTTAAGCCAAATGCCTTTTTTACTAGTTAAACACTAAACAGTAACTCAAAGATGTCATTAGAATTTCTCTACTCTTTCACGTCTTGCAAAGTTTCTAGCTGAGAGTCAAAGATTGAGACAACTAACTTTAACTTAAGCACATTCACTCTACTTGTTTTGGTCTAATTAAAATCCATTAATTAATGACAAATTACTCTTAGTCTTATGACTAAAAAGGAGATTGATTAGTTGGAGAACATTGGTCAGTAAAAAGCTGACCTTATGCAAATCAGTTAAGTTGTAGAACTGACCAATAAGTCAAATGTTAATTAAGTTGTTATAGGTATAAGTATTTAAGTAAAAAAAAAATATGTAGGCAGAGCATAGGCAGATGATAAGACTAGAGAGATAGATTGGAGATAGGGATCATACAAGATATACATGTACATGTATGTTCTTCAACTTGTGTATATATGATTGTTTTGCCAAACGTGTAACAAACTTTGTTGAAACTTCAAAGGAACTTTATTACTTTTCCCCTCTAGCACCTGGTGCTAGGGAGGAGACTTCAAGTGGCCATGGCACAGGATGGGAGGTTATAAGGTGATGTTAAATAAGATTCCTCAGCAATGACAATGGCACACCTTTACTCCAAACCCCCACCATGCAAACCTGCTGGTCACAAAGCCCTCAAGAAGCGGTTTGCCTGTTTGCTCCTTCCTGTGGATGGTCTCTTTGAATAGGTTTGACTGTGCTTCTAATTGTCTAGAACTAACTCAGCTATTCATCTGTTGGTTTTATGTAATTCAGGTGTGAATATAATTGATCCAAATTAAGACATTGTAGAGGAGTCACAGAACTTGGTTTGATTTCCAAGATTTAAAAAGTGTTCTAATCAAGGGAAAAATTCAATGACTTACTCAATAATAAAGTTTAATCATGGGTTTAATTCATTTCAATCCTTGGTAAAATTCAAATCTGTGTGAAATTTAATTGGAAGATGAAAAAACAGCATCAATTTGGCTACTGATTACAGGGGAAATTCTAACCCCTGTTGTATTTTTGCCCTCATTATCAGCTGCTGTTAACAACTGAATGCATTCAAAAGAGTCGTATTTTTTAATATAGTTCAGATGAGACTGCGCAAATTGAAATCGAGTCAAAACTGTTTGCAAGGATATGTATTAGGGCAAAAATATCAAAGGGCAAAAATAATCTTTATATAGTTTTTCTGATGATGTTTCTTCTCTTTCAGCTCTGACGGCATCTAATCCATATGTCTACATCAACAACAGTCTCCGACTGACCTGCCAAATCAATGAATCTTCCCTAAGTCCAGATGTCACGTCCTCCAACTTATTCTTTGCCTTTGGGAGGCAGAAACTTTCAGATACATACCTTTACATCAATGACAGCAGGACTGTTATGTTTGAAAAAGTAATGGAGAATATAGAAGAGGCTGGAACTTACAGCTGTGAAATTGATGACTTGACAGTTGGAAATAGATTTGTAGGAAAACAAGCAGTTCAGTTAGAGTGTAAGGATACTTTTATCTTTTGCTTGTGTGAAGAGTTTGAATTGGACATACAGACTTGTCAACCTTGAAAAATTTCATTGGGATGATTTTTCAATCTCGGGGAAGGGGGAGGGGGAGGGGGACTCTAAACTCTACTAGGAATTAATAGGAAAATATGTTTAATTGTGTGAACCGTTCTCAGGGGTGCAAAAATATCGCCATTCTGACAATATTTGGCAGAGTTATGCCCCTTTAATTTCGAAATAGTGGAATTTCACTCAAAATGCTAGAACTTTTTTATTTTTGTCTCAATTCCTTTCACATTTTGTATAGTAGCACAAGAAGCAATGATGTTAAACATATATTACAGGTTTTTATGTAACTTTTCAACTTTTCACAGAAATAGATTTACGGTCCTTCAGCACCTACTTTCCTCTTTATTGTGTTAAATTTTCTTGTTGGCGCAACTAGTCCCATAGTTTTTGACACAATGTTTAGCAATTTGACATGTGTTATTAATATCATATGAAAATGTGCATATCGTAATATCAAGGTGTTACGACAATATTTGGCAGAGTTATGCCCCTTTAATTCTGAAGTAGTGGAATTTCATGTGTTATTGATATAATATGAAGATGTGCATTATTGTAATATCGAGTTTTTACGACAATATTAGCGACAGGCGTATCATGTGCATCAAGGCACTCTTTGTTTCATAAGAAGTGATCAAAATTTTACATAAATGAAGGTAGTCTCCCTATTTAAGATTGAGACTTGGTAAGTATGGACATAATGGGAATGTTGGGTGTGCATGCATACCAATAGAGAGTAGAGGTACAGGACAAAAACTAATTTTGTATAAAACTATGTTTGTCCTAGACATAAAAAATGTATTTGAATTTCTAGTTTCTAAGTTGGTCGTGTATGTTTTTTAATTTTCAAATAATCCAGGGAAGACTTTTTAGGTTGAACATCATCATAAAGTTTTAGGAGCTTTGATCACCTTTTTTCAGATTTGGAAATCTAGTATACAATAAGTGTAAAGTTTATGGAGGTGTTGGTTAATTGGTAACTGTTGCAGTCATTTTGGGGTGATGGAGGGGAGGGGGTCCAGTTTGGATATTGAATGGTAAAAATTTGTTTTTGTTTCATTGTGCACTGATAATATTGATGCTTTTTTGTTCTATTTGAGCTCATACTTTGTCTATTGCAAATACATGTACCCTTTAAAGGCTTCTTTTTCGTGGCATTTCAAATTTAAAGGAGGAAGAACTTTAAATCATGTAAAATTGCAGATTTTTCACTTTACAGGACAACTTTGTTAGAATTTTACACAGTTCTTGATTTAGCTGTCAGTCTGCCTGTACCATTGTACTTTTTTTCATTTTATGGAGCAACTTTATTTAAAAGGAAAAGTACAGTGGAACCTCACCTAAAGACCACCTCACTTTGGAGACTACCTTACTAATCAGACCAGCAAATACCATTAAACTTAAGTCTGTTTATCACACTTTAAGGCTATTTCAACTTCACTTAGGAGACCACTTCACTAATCAGACCAGTTTTAGTCAATCACTTGGGTGGTCTTAATAGCAAGGTTCCACTGTATAATATCACAGGGGGTTGAGCCTTAACTAGAGCAGAGACTTAATTAGAGAAAATATGGTATTGTGGTTGGATGAAAACAATGATTTATTATTGAACTTGTTTTTTTTCAGATCCACCTGCCAAGGTTACTGACTTCAACTGCATAATTTTTGATTGGGAAAAAAATATGACTTGTATTTGGAAGCTTGGACCATATGTACATTTGAACGACATTGATGTTACGTTAATGGCGTAAGTTTGTTGTACAGTAAAACTTACTGTAGCGACCACCTGTAAATAAAGATCACCTGGTCACAAAGACCATTTTTTACTGTCCCTATAAGAGTATCATATGTGTACAAATCAACCTCTATATAAAGACCACCTTCCTAAAAAAGGCCGGTTTTTGTGTGTCCCTAAAGAGGTCTTTAAGTTTCACTGTAGTCACTTCCTCTACTTATCACTCTCTATACTGTAAACTTTTCTTTGTCTAAGTCCGAAATCTGAAGTTTAGGCTACTTATGTATAATTTTTGGGTTTATTCATCTAATTGTCTGTCTGAGTTGTAGTTTGTATGTCTGTCTGTCACAACTTTTCGCACAGAAATTAATAGGACTTACATACATAATTCATTGTATTTCAGGTCGATTGTTTAACATAATTATTAAAGTCTTTTGACCTTGTGACCTGCAGTTTTTTAACCTGAAAATCTAGATATTGACCTCAACTAACACCTCGTTCAATGTGAGTTTATTTGAGGTTGACATATCATATCAAATTAATTAGGGTCGATATTGGCGGGAGAACTTTGATAAAATACAATACAATAATTTAACTTAATAAGATACATGATAAATTGGATATAGAAATTCTGATGAATATTCATGCTAAAATGGTAAACTATAGGAAGAAGAATAGCTCCAACATTCAGCTCTCCCAGACAATACCCCCAGGCACCACTTTTGCTTGTTGAGATATTACTTTTTGCGCATCTGCAGCAATAAACTGGTAGTCAGCACTTTTTAGCTCACCTGAGCCGAAGGCTAAATCAAGGCTAGGCTAAATCAGTTGTCTGAGTTGAGACCAAGCTCCAGCCAGTCAAGATAAAGGAGAAAAGTTTTGGCCTATTTTGCAATACTGTATCAGAGTATGATTGAATTAAAAAGGAAGTTTATTTGTATGAAAATATTAATTCACAGTTTATTGTTGGCATTAATAAAACAATTGATCACTCTTATTGAGGTCAACATGGTGATATTATGTCCCTCGGCCTAACTCAGAGATCAGACCTGATCTCAGGTCACCTAGTGGGTCCGGCTTCGGGTCATAATATCACCATGTTGACATCATAAAGAAAATATAATTGTACAATATGTATCACTGAGTGATTGACCCCTACTATTCACCACCACAACATTGCAGAATTGTATATCACGAGCACATCTCACAATGAAGAGGGAACATACGCTAGTATTCCTGTGCTGTTGTTGCCATTAGCAATAGTGCTAAGAAGTTTTTAGCTCAACTGAGCCAAAGGCTCAAGTGAGCTTTAGTCATAGCGCACCGTCTGTCCATCCGTAAACTTTTCATATTTTCGACTTCTTCCGCAGAACCATAGCAGGGATTTTGATGAAACTTGGCAGGGTTCAAGTACTCATAGTCCCCTACAAGTGTTGTTGTTTTTCGGTTGGATCCACCCAGGGGTTGAAAAGGGGATGGGGCCAAGCAGGTCTGGATGGGTACCCTGCTTTGAGAAACTTCTTCTCCAGGAGGGCTGTATAGAATGAAAAACTGAATGCATTTGTGACTTTTCAGCTAATGTCTTTAATCCCTGTTTATGCTTGTATTACTCAGGTGAGCATTATAGGCCCATTTGGGACTCTTGCATTACTTATCCGTGATAGGTACAAATGTAGGATGACCAACTCCTACCCTTGCCCATGAATGATGATGATCACCCGTTAAAAAACTCTTTCCCTAGGGAGAGAAAACTCACTTGCCCCATGGCATCACAGTTAAATAAACCACTTGAACTTGCTTTGACCACACTGGCTTTATTTAAGAATTGTATTGTGACTTCAAAATAAATATCAGTGACGTCATTTTACTTCAAGGGCTATTGAATAGCTGTTGACTAGCCATGATGGAATGTGATATACTTATATGTGTTCAGGCTAAAAACATGTGACTTGGTTGAAACATGTCTGGTTGTCAGAAACGGGAGAAAAAGAAACAAACACGATTATGTTTTGTGAATGGTGAAATCTTAAAACCCTCGAGAAAGACCATTGCAATCCAGAACTCGACAGAGCCTTATTGTGGATAACCACTTTCTTTCTTTCTGGTTTTAAGATTTTCCTCAGTCACAGCACACAATCATGTAAGATTCTATTAATATGTGTAAAGATAAAACGCAATTTCAGATACAGCCTGTCATCCCTAATCTCTGCTTGTCTGGGCGTGTTAAGAAGACTTTTCTATCAATTGTTAGGGAATGAAACCTGACTTAATCATGTACAGTCTAACCTGCCTTACCGACCCACTGAATTAAAGGAAAACCTGACTTATGTGACCTAAATGAGTGGGTCCCAAAATGTTTTTCCCCCGATAAATCACCTGAATTAAGAGACCACCTATCACTGTACTTTGTAAATGAGTTTTGTAAAATTTAATTACTCTACATTTCCCTGAAGGTAGTAGTTAGAGACAGCCTTCACTGTTTTTCTTAATGTTACAGATCAAATGAACCCGGTGGACATCACTATTGCCAAGACCTGTTGAATAAAACCATGTGCATTTGGAATGGAAACGTCTTCAGACTGAATGTTCAGACCTGGCAATTTAAAGTAATTGTCAAAAACATCATAACTGGAGATGAAGCAAATACATTGATTACAGAGCATCCAGAGAAGTATGGTAAGATTTCATGTGTGAAGTGGGGCCGTGGTGGCCTAGTAGTTAGCGTGTTTTACTTCGAATCGAAGGGTCGGGTGTTGGAGCCCAAGCTAAGGTATGATTGTGGGTCACTGTCTTTCGTATAAGACAGTATAAATTGAGGTCCCATGTCACAGTAGGGGTTGGCGCGTTAAAGAATCCTCCTTGCTCTGCGGCTATAAGTGCCTAGCATAGGCAAAATTTGTCGCCTTTCACTGGCACACAATGACGTCTCCATATAAGTGAAAGATTCTTGAGTGGGACGTTAAACAACAATCCAACCAACCAATCAAATGTGATATATACATGAATGTGGGAACACCCTTCCTTGATTTACTCCTGTCCCACCACAATAATGATAGTTGGCTATTCATTTTGTTTCTCTTGGGGCCTTTGTGACAGAATGGTTCAAGCATTATTTGCACTGTGTGAGAAAGTGCTGTTGGCCTCTTCCTGAATATATTTGTAACCAGATTCTCTCCTCCACCAATAAAAAATGGCGGCCACTATGTGACGTGGCGATGGGTGTGGCAAAAAACAAACAAACAAACAAAAAGTGTTTCATTTATATAGTAAATATAACTGTTAAAACCAGACATATAATGAAATAATTTCCAAGTTTCTTATAGACTTGACCAAATGTCTTTGCAATTTGGAATGGTTTCAATTCTCAATTAGATATTCAGTTATAAGATGCAAATTCTTATGTAAAAAGATTAATGAAATCACATACTTTATACTTCAGATGTTAATTGTATTCCTAAACATTGGTGAAATAGGAATAACACTTCCAAATACAGAGTGGCCATATTTATGTCCAAATTGGACAAAAGCTATGTCCCCTGACTGTCCAGTTTAGACAGTTTGCACTTTGCATGTACAGTCAACTCCACAAATAACGTGATCACATGTAACGTGATACCAGTTTTTATCAGGAGATTTCTATTCCTGGTGCACTTTCAAAGCATTACTTTGTAATTTCGAATAACCAAGATTGGTTATAATGATATAAATATCTTGCTCCCATTCAACTTCATTATACATGTATGTGGAGTTGACTGTATTTGTCAATGCTATTTCCTGTTGTTGTATTGTATTGATATTTAATGTTCCACATGAGAATATTTCACTTATATGGAGATGTCACTGTATAATGTATGCTGGTGAAGGCCTTTAAATTTTGCCTATGCTCTGCTCCTGCAACCACTGAGCAGACGAGGGTTCTTAAATGTACCAATATCTTCTGTGACACAGGACCTCAATTTTTACGGTCTCATCTGATGAATAGGAAAAATCATCAGATTCCACTACAGGAATTAGAACCCACAAATAACGATAAGACGCCAAAGACACTTAACATGGAGGCCTGATGACTTTTCTTTGCTGTTTCTCAGAAGTGATTTTTCTCAATACAGTGGAGTTGGTCTATAACAAACCCAAAGGGGATTTACTTTGGATTTTGTTATAGGCATCGTTTGTTTTAAACATAAAAATTTACTACATGTATAAATTAATAGTAATTTTTTTCAGGGATTTTATTCCCCTTCGTTATAGAACTGAATTTTCTTTAAGCCGATTTATTATTGACCAACTCTACTGTATTTTCATGTAGGTTCCTTTTCATTGGCATCTTAGCTTGCACTGGCTATGTGGTTCACATAACTGACAAATTTAAGACTGGCTTTCTTTTTTCCTCAGAAGGGTCTCTATGTACAGGTTGTCAGTATTGCCTGGACAAATTTGCATATAACTGAGTTATAGATTTATAGAGGTTTTAGGGTTGTCAGTATTGCCTGGAACCCCCCCCCCCCCTTTTTTTTTTTAAATAGTACATAAAGGTTATAAAGTAGTTTTGAGGTTACAAGTATTGCCTGGACCAAATAAGCCTTTTTATATATATGAAAAGTAGATTGCATAGATTTGCTTTATTTATTTATTTATTTTACATTATTCATTTATTTACTTATTTATTTATTCATTATTATTATTATTATACATGTATATTTATATATATTTTTTATTACTTTTATTATATTATGAACATAATTTATTATCAGTATCATTATTGCTACTGCCTAAGTATATTATTTGCCTGAAAACGATTAAGTAATTTTTTTTTTTTTTTACGTGTAACATGTGATTAAGATGAACCAAACAGTACAGATTTAGTAATGATTAGGTAAGTTGACACCAATCAACAAAGGGCTGCTACATTAGCCGCATTGTTGAGTGATGTCAGCAGCGTGTAATAACGTTTGTTTGCGTGGGTTTGCTTCGATACGCGGTAGTTTTTATTTTACGTAAATGTTGTAATGTCAGTGTTAGTGATGTTGTTCATAAACAATTGATAAACATTTTCATTGAAACTCTTCATGATATATGTACGGATGTAAAAATAAGCACATTATGTAAAAGCTAGTGTCACTGTCGTCGACCACTTGAGTTCAATTGATACATGTATCAGGACAATTTACTCTGGAAAAAAGGTGTCTGGATTAATAAGATCCACTGTATGCACCATTGAATTTACTTTCAGTACTACCAGATCGTGTGCAGAGTTTCACAGCATCAAACAGGGGTAGCAGGTGCATGTTTCTGGAATGGAATTATACATCAGCAGCAGATTACAAAGACAAAAAGTGTAAAATCAGTTTCCAGTCAAAATGGAATTCTACGCAGGTAAAGGAAATGACAGGCCAGTCGTACTGGAATACTTTATACCTTGGGTGTGTTCAATGTCATAGCCAGTTTGTAAAAAACGACATTTAACGTATCCCAGGAGAGTGATTAAAATGAAATCTCTCTAGCCACCATTTATCTGATGTGTTGAGGTGAGAGGATCTAAACTAAATCAACTTAGGGCACATTCAGATGGACCCGCGTGATGACCCTTTTGGGACAAAAAGGACAAAATCGTTGAAAGATCTGTGTTCCAATATGTCCATGATATTGTTATGACTGAAAAACAAGTTCACAGAAAGATACAATGCATATAGCCCATAAAATTGACATTTCACAGAAAAGAGTACATTCCATTCTGAATAAGGATTTTGAAACAAGATAGCTTTTGACCCCATGGGTACCAAGACTTCTGACAGTTTATACATTGTAAGAAGACTACTAGGCACACATTATCACATGCTTAGCTAATCTTAACCTTTTTGAGAAAGATCCTGGCAATTTTCTTCAGAGATTTGTCACTATGGAGGATGAAACATGGGTCCATTATCAACAGTCCCCCCCCCCGCCCACCAAAGAAGGCCAAGACTGTTCCATCAGCTTTGAATGTTATGGCCTTGGTTTTCTTGGATGCAGATGGTGTTCTGCTGATAAAATATTTTTAATAGGGTCAAACAGGGGCCTCCGTGGCCGAGTGGTTAGCGTGTTCGACTGCGAATCGGAAGACTCGGGTTCGAGCCGCGTAAGCGCCACTTCACGGTTGGCCGTCCCTGTCCTTCGGATGAGACAGTAAAAACCTGAGTGAAATATTCTTGAGTGGGACGTTAAACAACAACAAAACAAAAACAAAAAATAGGGTCAAACAGTTAATGGCACAAACTATTCTTCACTTCCGAGGAAGTTAGGGGAAATATTAAACTAAAGTGCTGCAGAAAGCTCACAAAAGATGTGTCATTCCATCAGGACAATGCTCCTGTTGAGCGTTTACAAGTCTATCATTACCATGGCTGCCATTCACGATTGTGGCTTCAAATTAATTGAGCATCTGCTTTATTCACTTGTTCTTACTCCATCAGACTCGTCTATTTCCAAAACTGAAAACAGCTATTTCAGACACCCACTTTCAGTCAGATAATGACGTCATACATGTAGTGGATGACTTTCTGATGAGCCAAGAAACCAAGTTTTATAAATAAGGCATTGAGGCCCTTAAATGCCGCTGGCAAAAGTGTATAAATACCGAAGGGGATTTTGTTGAAAATTAATACAATATGTCAGACAAATTTCAAAGGCTCACAATATATGAATCAGCCCTCGTACGTCAGAAATTTTGTGAATGCAGTGTGACAGATTAATTCAGCAATATAAAGAAAGTAGTGTGCTGGTGAAGGGCCCATGTTTGACACTTTTTACCTTAAGCAGGGAATGCTCTTTAATCTGTTGACACCTACTGTGCAAAAGGGCCTCGGTTTTGATCGCCTCATCCTTAGGACATTGACAGCCAATCGCAGTATGGAACAGATTCGAACCCATGATCTCATGATCAGAAGATGACAACTCTAACCACTGAACCATGGCACCTGGCATGAAATAGGAGAACTCTTAAGTTAGATTGTAAGTTAGAACTTCTTAAGGAACCTCCGTGGCTGAGTGGTAAGCGTGTTCGACTTCAAATTGAAGGGTCCGCAGTTCGATTCCCACGGCGCCGCTCCACGGTTGGCCATCACTGTCTTTCGGATGAGACAGTAAAAAC
>JACSZP010006694.1:0-10258 GCA_016161895.1 Pinna nobilis | reverse complement strand
TGACATTTTAGTTATGAACACGCAGATGATCTACCGCTATTCTAATGGGTTATAACCTACTGCCAAACGAACTAACGGTAGGCCCAACAGTAGACCCTAAAAGTAGAAAACATTCTGGGACATTACTTTCGGCGATAAAGACGGCAAATCGTTACAACGGCAAATTTCTGAAAAACGAACGTGGCCGTTGTAACGAGAGTTCACTGTAGATATGAATTTTGTACAAATGTACATGTATATAAAATGTTTTTTTTAATTCTTATTAGGCATATCAACTCATCTTCAAAAGATAAAAGTGCTGTAGCCTCATTTTCTATGCCAGATGAACCAGTAATGTTAGACATTATGAAAACAACAGTAGATGAACAGGTCAGTATTCTAATGGGTATAGTGTTGCACCCTCTTTATTTACTGATGGAAATTGTACAATGAAATAAGTGACATTAGTTTGTGGATAGACATTCTCAAAACTCGTATATACAATAAAGTCTAACCCAATTTAAGAAACGGAGCAAAGGATGGTGCAAAAATTGACACATACGACAGGTGGTCTCCTCATTCAGGTGATGTATATTGGAAAAAGCCATTTTTGGAATCATACATGTAGGTCACATATGACAGGTTGTCCTTTTATTCAATAGGTCTTTAAGGAGGTTAGACCATATACATTTTACTTTTTAAGTTTCCAATTGAATTATGGTGATTTTATTCTTTTTTTGTAGGTGATTCTACTAGCTGTTTTAACAAAAAGTGGGCATGTTTTAATATTTGAACATACATTAAACGGGTAAGTACAGTACATCCATGAATTTTGACATTTACATACATGGCCTAAAGGATATAGAAAACCTCTATCCATATTTTGTGCACCTCATTTTATGTTGGAGTAACCAGAGATATTGGGGACACATGTCTTTAGGTCTGTTGGTCCACAAAGCTTTAACAGAGCTGCTTTTGCTCTGTGGTTAGTGTGTGCAATCTCTGATTGTGAGGTCTTGGGTTCAAATCCTTGCTGCGGACTCTGCTGGTGTCCTTTCCTTCAGAAAAAAAGAGATCCCATTTTGGAGTAGGTGTTGATAAGTTAGAGAACTCTCGCTGCTCAGTGCCAAGCATAGGCCAAATTTATAGCCCTTTACCAGCATACTATCATATCCATGGTAACAATTCACTGAAGTTTAAACAACTTACAGTAAAACTCCGATGAGTCGAACTTCAATGACTTGAATTTCTCGCTCTGTCGAACTTTTCCCAAAGTCCCAAATTATTTCCTTATATTATCTTATTAAAATACTACTCATAACTCGAAGTTTTACAAGTCGAATTTTTCGTTGTCTCGAATAAATTTTTTTGTCCTTCGAAATAAAAACAACGGAAATCACTACAAATAAGTTGAATTTATAAATGTTTCATTACAACAGTCTGTACATCGGCATTTTTAAACCTAATTTGCTAATTACTACATCGGCAACCGACTAACCAACAGATTCAGTGTACGGAAATAAAATTTCATATTCATTCTAATGTGTGCATGTGATAAAATGGGATGTCAATGATGCCACTGGTAACAAAATCATGATAGAATCAAGAAATTTAATACATTCATGAGTCGAAGTCCCGATGTCTCGAACTTTTTCAAACAGTCCCTTGAACTTCGATTTATCGAAGTTTTACTGTATTTACTTAAAATGATTTGTTGTCCATCTATGTTTTATTTGAAGTTTATATGTACGTTCTTTTCCCTCTCGACTTAAAATATGGATACTTGTACACTAGAAATTAAGTATTGATATATTGATGCCTTGCTTAAGTTCCAAGTTACCTATTGGTCAGTTTATAAATTTTATCTAATGATTGACTGAAAATAATGAAAGCAATTTTAAAGATGAAATTGAAATATGACAAAATATAATTTTTACACTATATTCAGTGCTCTCCCCAGAAATTTTGGACAATGCACGGGTTACTTAAATGAACAGTAAAACTTAAGTAGGGGGATCATACATGAGATTTGCACCACACTGAAGTTTATAGTAAGGTATAATATGGAGATGTATGATAAATAATATTCATATGTAAATCAATTTTTACCTAGATTATCAATAATTGCTTGGTGATAAATTATGGTGGTGGTAGAAAAAATAGAGCGCGGTTAAAGAAAAATAAAGTGAGGCAAGGCAAATAGCATGGTGGTCAAAGAAATGGCATGATGGTACCACCATGCAATAAGGGCCTGCAGAGAACACAGTATATTCCCTGGCAATTTTCTCATGGGGCATAACAAATGGATACGTAAAATATAGTTAACCAAAAACGACTGTGCATTGTCCCTGTATTTTTGATGCATGTTTGATGAAATATCTTTGTGTCACTTTCAGGAAGTTAAAGAAACCGTTACATCCAAAGGTGACAATACAGATAGCGACTGCCGGTGGCAAAGACGCAGTGCCTCATCCCATTCCGATTCTAGGCGTCCATTTTTGTAATGACAGAGAAAACAGTATTTTGTTGGTGCATGGGAACTTCCTTAAACCCTCATTTGAGAAAGTGGTTAGTATCTTGTTGTCACACATTTACTTTCCTTTTCTGATGTAAGGCCATCCTCCAAAAGTCGTTGGTTTGCTGTAATGCAATTCAGACTTTTTTTTTCACTATGAGTAGGTAGGTAATTTTTGTCGTTTTTTGTAAGAAAACTGTAATGCATGCACAAAGTAAGCAATGGGAAAGTATTGCAAGAATCCGATTAAAAAAAATTCTTGGAATGGAAATAAAAAGATTTGAATCAGGGTTTTGACTGAGTGAGTAAGTTGACAGCAATTCTAAAATTTTCTGTGGATGGCCTAAAGGTTTGCATCAGGCATAATGTCTGATAGTTTTCTTTCAGAATTTTTGACAGTAAAAACCGAGGTCTTGTGTCACAGTAGGTGTCAGCACGTTAAAGAACCCTCCCTGCTCTATGGGCATAAATGCTGAGCATTGGTAGAATCTATCACCCTTCACCAACACATGGTGATATCTCCATATAAATGAAAGATTCAGGAGTGGGACATTAAACAACAACCAAACAACCAACTTTCAGAATTTTCACCAGTTAATGCATGTATTGTATGTTGGAACAGTAAGTAGGCACAAACTGAGTAAGAAATTAATGTAAGTTTAGAGATTATAATTTTCTTTTCTCTCGATATTTATCATATCTTATCATAGTCATTGAGTGACACAAAATTCTTTGGACAGAGTCAGTTAGATGATGATTCTTTAGCTCTGGAAATGAAACTTCTAAACTTGGAAAGGTATGGAGAGTAAAAAGTTACCCTTGACCTTAGTCTTTTACACATTTTACACATTTTTCATTTCAGCCATACAACTCCTCAGAATCACAAATGGTGTTGATCAGAGAGGATCCAACCCAGACCTCACTACAGATGCAGGCATCCTTATCAAAGGTGAGTATTGTGCTTGTAACCATTCAGTCTCTTACCTCTCGTCAGCATGTTTGCCAGTTTATTTGTGGAAGGCCAGTGGTCTTTTCCTGGGTTCTCTCCTCCACCAATAGAAATTAACTGCCATATGACTGATAGGTTGTTGAGTTTGGGGAAAAAAAGAATTACAAATGTGGGACTACACATAGGTAATCGCCTTGCCTTGCATCTGACCTAATAGTCAAAATAGTCTTGCACATGGGCTTGTTTTCCGGGTTTTCATGAAGGCTCATATCAATAAGGCTAATTTCTGCTACTTTACCAGCATGATAATGACTTAAATTTTATTGTAATGAGAAAGATCCACTTCATGCATAATCAAACATACTGCAATCCAATTTCATTTGTGAGAATTTAAATTTTGCATAAATATTTGAGAGCAAATACTCTTACCCAAGATAAACGTGCATGATATAACATAACATATGTCTTTTACCTTTACACATAGTCACAATTGCCTCATATGAATAATTGGTAAACCACTGCTTTGTCAAATTGAAGTTTTGGGAAAATTTCTGGATTTACAGTTACTGGAATGAATATACCACTTGTGTGGCATGGTATGTATTATTCTAGTTCTTACTTTGTATTTCAGATAAAAACGCCTGCTGTGTCTAAGGATGTGACCATCCTAGCACCTGCCACGATGACCCCAGCTGGCCCATCACAAGTAGGAGGTAAACGGTCAAAAAGGAAATCTTCAGTATCAGAGGTATGTACTCTGTTCTAATTAACAAAATACCAACTACACTGCTTATTTTAGTGGAGATGTCCTTAAAGTGATGTCGGTTTGGCTTAACATTTACTCATTTTACAGGGCCACTGGGACTCAGTGGTTAGTGTGTTCGCCTTCTGATCATGAAGTCATGGGTTTGAGTTCGCTTTTGTTGGCTTTCCTTTCCTTTGGATGAGACACTAAAAAAAACCTGAGGTTCCACGTGACATTTGGCACTGCTCAAAGGTCATAAGGTCAAGCATAGGCCAATTTTTTGCACTTTACTGACATTGGAGATGTCTCCGTATCAATGAAAGATTCTTGAGTGGACAAACAACAATATAACTCTCTTTTTGTCTAAAATAAAAAAAACCTTCATCTAGGTCAAGTCCCCAACATGGTCATCTACGACTACAGAAAAAAATTAAAGTAAAGTGATTATTTCAGTTTGATAGCTGGTTATTGCTTATGCGGTAGCATGCTTGCTTTTGACCTGCAAGGTTCAAGTCTCAACATGGGTGATGCTGGTTTTTCAGTTGTCTGGATGAGACATTCAAGACCCTAGTACTGTGCAAAGAATTGGCTTGGCATATTTTAGATCCCGACCTGTGCAGGATAAAGTCATGAACATTTTCTGAGCCTGCCACAGCTGGATATCGATACCGTTAATATATAATATTGAAAGTGGACTTATACTCTAATAAAACATCACAATCAGTAATTTCAATTAAGTATGTTTTCAGAAGTTTGGTTGTATTGTTGTTTAAAGTCCCACTCAAGAATCTTTCACTTATATGGAGACATCACCGTGTGCCTGGGAAGGGCAACAAATTTTGTGTATGCTTGGCACTATGGCCTTAGAGCAGGGAGTTTCCTTTAACCTTCCGACACCTGCTGTGACATGGGACCCTGGTTTTTTTTTCTGTCTTATCGGAAAGACAGGAACAGCCAACCGTGTCGTGGCTTGGGCCAGGACCTGACAATCGGAGGTCAAACATTTTAACCACTAGACCATGGCAGCCCTGGGAAGTATTTAACATTCATTTGTTGATTCATAGATTGAAAAAAGTAGACAAAAGAATTTTGATGCCATAAGTTATCCCAAAAAAAAAATCCTGAAGGAATACAAGAAATTGATGAAATAGTTTTAGAATTATTGTGTATTATTATGTATTGCAGATGAATATGGAGGAGCGACTAAATGCAATAAGCATAGAGAAGTCAGATGTAGCAGTAGAACCACCAAAAGCTGACTCCTTAGTGAGGTTACTGACCCAAGGCTTACAGAGCAATGACAAGAAGATACTGAGTGTAAGTGTAGTTAAAACTACGGACAGTACATACAAGCCTTGTCATATACATGTACAGTGTAACTTCAAAAACTTACCATTTCTGATACTGATCAAATTGACAAAGTCCAAGTTTTTCTCTCCTTTATTCATATAAAGAATAACTTCTAAATAATGATTCTAAATTCAGAATACTGGACTGATTTTCATGATAAAAAGGAGGCAGTGACCTTTAAATGACTCCCAAATACCTACCTATGCTATTGCAAGCTTCCAAGTTCAAAATAAGCTTATTTTATAAGAAAACAATATACACTTTCAAATGGACAGGAGATTGAATTTCTGAAAATTATCTCAGATTTATGAGAAATTACACTCTGAAATGCTGTTGTATTTTGAAATCATATACAGTCTGACCTGCCTTAGTGACCCAATAGATAAAGGACTACCTGTCATATGTGACCTAAATGTATTACTCCTAAGGTGTGTTTTTCTACACAGATCACCTGAATTAAGAGACCACCTGTCATATGTGACAGTTTTCACACCTTCCCTTTGACAGTCATTAAAAACAGGTTTAACTGTAAATCATGAGGTATTTTCAATATACTCTAAATCCTTTCTTCACATTTGTTTTTTTTTTTTCAGAGTGTCTTATCAAGGACAAACAGTGACACCCTCATTCGAAATACAGTGCAGCAATTACCAGTGCAGGCCATAGTTCCTCTCGTCAAGGAGCTGACGGTGCGGATGCAAGGTAGTGCAGAAAGGTATGTAATAAATACACATTACAGCCAAGTTAAGACAAAGTACTAAGAGCTATTCAATTACTTTCATATTGTTGACCCAGTACTGTGCTCGTGGTGGCTTAATCAAATCACCTTCCATCCATGTTCCATTGTCCATCATCCGTATCACTATTTCTCGAAAAAGTACCAAAAGGATCTTCCTGAAATCTTAATTGAAGGTTTCCCTTGGGGTTAAGTTTTGCATGTCACATTTTGGGGCTAATCAGAAAAAGAAATTAGGGCTCCAATGGGGGAACTTGTGTTTTAAGAATTGAATCTCTGAGAAACTAAGGTAGGGATACCAGTATTCCTCAAACCTAAAATTCCTATTAGTGGTATGGCTCAAATGTTACATCATTGCACATAGTATCGTTATCCTGAAAACACCAGTACTTCACAAAACACTACTTGTGTTACTACCTAACTAAGTGTTGGTTTAATGTTTGATTTTACTTTTTATTTTCAGAGGTCAAATGTATGTCAAGTGGATCAAGACCTTACTTACTGTACATACCTCCTACCTAATCACAGTAAGTTCTCAGCTTCTGACTTTTGGTTCTAAACAAACATTTACTTATAACCTTGTAATGAAAGATTGGGGGTTTTGAGGTATTAGCTTAGCTTGCGAAATGAGTTGAATCTTACACGATCTTGTGGCCGAATGGTTAGAGCATTGCGCTTTTAAAAACCACTCAGTCTCTCACCTCTTGTTAGGTCGGGTTTGAGCCTCACTGGAAACTAAGTTTATAATGTGAGAAAGTTTGCCAGTTTACTTGCAGAAGGCTGGTGGTCTCCCCCACTGGTACATTTGTATCCAGGCTCTCGCTAATGAAATTGGTGTAAAACAAAAACAAAACAAAAAGCTTACACGATCTCCCTTTTGTCAGAAAACTTATCGACGTCTTCACTTATGCAAGAAGGATTAAGTCTTTTTCTTAACTATGATAGGTATGATGACCCAATTTGCACCTACAGCCTAACCTGCCTTGATGACCCACTGATGGTTTTCTTTCGGTAATTAGGGTGTTCACCTTCTGATCATGAGGTCGTGAGTTTGAATCCACACCATGCTGCAGTTGGTTTTCCCTGTCCTTTTGATGAGCTCTGGTGACATCTCCATATAAGTGAAATATTCTTAAGTGGGATGTTAAGCAACAGTACAACAACAAGTTGAAAGATCAGATGTTATTCTTTTTAATAACCTTTACTTTATTCTCAGTTGCTAGCATCACGAACATTTGTAATCAGACTAACGATACTTAAATCTTGTAAAATGATTTTTTTTTCAGTTTCCAGAAATGGTGGAAAATTTTAGTCTTCTCTATCAGATGATGGATTCAAGGACAACAATGTTCACAAAGTTGTCACATCTACAGGGGAAACTGGACCTCATGTTATCTCAGGTACCTTATCATATCATGTGCATTATAAAATACAGTGGGGCCTCCTTAATTTTATGGGTTTTTTTTTCATCAAACTTTTGTTCCCCAAGCTAAGTGTCTGGATTAATGTAGCGATAAAAGTGGCCAATGCAATTTGAAAATTGTTTTTCCTGGAAATCTTGTGGGGGAGGTGAAGCATGTAGATTATTTGCATTTGGATATATGAGGTTCAATTGTTAATATTTCGTAAATCCATGTAAACATTGTAAATCATGTTGAAAGTTTTACAGAGGAAAGTATTCCTTTTTTGTTGCAATCTCTTCTTGAGGTGGAGACAATGAATTTTTTTTTCATATATGTTTTCCATATTTTTGGTATTCCCAAATTTATTTACTTTTTTATACCACTCTCCACAACCTTTTAATATTTGTGGGCAATCAGTAGAAAGCCCTCATCACTGGCTTTCTACATCAGAACTCTTCTATGTGAAATGCAATGCTGTAATAATGTGGCTACATGTCCAAGTGCCAGTGCATGAATAAAACATTTGTACTGGCAACAATACACCAACATTTTTTTTTCAATAAAATTTTGCCCTTTCTTGTAGTATATGTTTTTTTTTTCTTTTTTAGATCACAAGTCAAGAAAACCAAGAAGAGGCAGCTATATCCAGTCAGAAACCATTACTGATGTTTCAGGAAGGTAATTGTATAGTTTGAACCTAAACCAGTCTTCTTCTGAGTTGGTCCTTCTGTAGTTATTGATTATAGGTTATAGACTGAATATGAAGAATAAAGTCAGAATGAGGTCTTGCTAATTAATTTGCTGGTGCTAAGTGCATTGTGTACCCCAGAATCAGCTGGTAGAAGTCAAATATATTTGTTCAGGGTCAGTGCAGTGCTTGAAATGCTAGCCAGTCAAATTGCAATTGGATCAAAATCTGTGAAATTAGAAATGCCTCTTTAGCAATCAGGCATCTGTGCAGATTATATTGGGACTTATAAAAATGAGTATAACAATATGCAGTCATTGATTTAGTCTTTGGGCAACAGCAATTTGTTGGCATGTGAAGTCTTGCCAATTCGCATTGGGCACAGGTTCCAGCAAAATTGTCGTAACCTACAGACCCAGTTGATATTGTTTTGTTGTAAGAAGTAAATGGACCTAAAATTTCCGAGAAACAATGTTCACACTAACATTGATGAAACCCTGATAAATATTTGATATGCGGTATATTCTTCAAGTAACCTCACAGCGACCTCTATAGCACTTGATGAGTTTTCATCATCTTGGTCATTTAATACTTTCATCAGCAAAGCAGGTTGATGCTGTCATTGCTTACAACTGAATCACGTTCTCCATATAACTGAACAATTCTTTAGTTGAATATTAAGCAACAAAACATCCAGCCAACCTTGAATCTCCCTTTCCCTTTCATTTAGTTTGTCAGATCATTGATATTAGGTTAATCCAATCGCCAATTTCTTTTTAGTTTCATTTAGTTTGTCAAATAGTTGGTATGAAGTTTGAGTCCTTGTATCAAATAAATGAATTTGATAATATGATAGTGTGTGAAATAAATGTGGTCATATTGATTTTGATGGAGGCATTACAGTTTTGTCTGCTTTCTCTTTTAGATTCTTCAGAATCAGATGATGATATGCTGATAGACGAGATCATACCTGACCGCTCTGATACAGAGGTATGTAGATCCCAAGTACAACGTGTTATAGGGGGGCCCACTGTAGCTTAGTGCTTAGCTTGTTTGCCCTCTGAACGAGGGGTTGTGGATTTGAATCTGTGCCTTGCTGTGGTTGTCTGCCCCTGTATTTCAGATGAGACAGTAAAAAATGAAGTCCCTTTTCACTGTAAGTGTCAGCGTGTTAAAGTACCCTCACTGCTGAATGCCATAAGTGCCATAGGCCAAATTTGTGCTCTTCATCAGCATAGGGTGATGTCTCCATAGGTTTTTCAGTGGGGCGTTAAACAATAATACAACTAACCAGTATGCTACAATATTTGAGATATTGGTGTGTATGATACATTCAGTTTATGATCAAGACTAGGACATTTCTTTATACATGTAATGCATTGTCATCATTTAACATCAGCTTAATGGAAGATACTCTACAGTCAACCCAGATAAGCTGCATATTTCTGTACCGTCTACCCTCTGTAAAGTGATGAAAAGTGTATTGATAACATAACGGACAAATATTTCATTCATGTATGGGTGATTTTGCATATTTTCACCCTGAGGAAGCACTGTAGACTGATGTAGTTTTTTCCTACAGGAATGGTCATTTTCTTTAGAAACAGCCGAATTTACCTCACTGGGATGAAAGTTGTGAGAGCCAATGTCATAACCTCAGCAGCTTCATTGTCGGCACGAATGACAGTGTTAATAGAGAAAATTTTAACCTTGGTAAAATCTCTTATAATCTTGAAAAGATAAGACTTTGATATTAGACATATAATTCCTTATGATTAGGGCTTTCCATGAAGTGCTGTGGTTTTGGCCTAGTGACCCTGAACGTTAATTGACCTACTTTTAGTAAAAAATTGTTTATCCTTATTGTTTGTATATCCCTAAGCTAGTTTTGTA
>JACSZP010006682.1:0-10699 GCA_016161895.1 Pinna nobilis | reverse complement strand
GGAAGAATTCCAGTCATTACTAGTCATGTGACACAGAAACGAGTCATCAGCTACATTTATTGTTTAGCCATCAACCAACCAGATTCTTTCATTCTAATTGGAGGTATAATAATAGGTCATGGCACATGTAGATCAAACGCAATACAAGAAGGACAAATTGTAAAACATATTCGTTCCCGTGTCTTTAATAACTACGACACATAGTTCTAAATTATTTTTGTACTTTAAAATATGATTGATTAAGGACAAGGATAAAAGGGGTTTTATCAAATCTGCATTCGGCACAGTATTAACAGACACACATAGATAAGATCGGTGAGAAAAATTGCAAGATTGTTTGAAGAAGACCGGTGTTCTTAAAAGGGAAAAACGTCCCTCCTCCTTCACACCGTATAGGATCATAATGTGACTGAAAAGTTGTCAACCGCGGGGTATAACGATATCAAATCAATAGAGGAGTTCCGAGATAGTAGCTCTTCGGTCTTTCGAGTCGTGTTTGAACGTTGTGAAACCACGAAGGTGTTTTCTAAAGTCAACAAATGGTACATTGTGGTCGAGATCGTAAAAATGTATATCTTAGAGTGAAAAGAATTAAATCGAAATCATTGAGGTCTGAATATTTAGGAAGATTCTTTTGAAAACACTTAAAGTTTTACAGTTTTACGCACTGGTTCAGTACAAGGACGGTTCTACCCCCTGCCTACTTTTCTAGCGAAAAGATTCTACATTCAGCTGAGTTTTCGAAGGCATGTTATACAGATGTATTGGCCCAATATAACACATAGGGTTAATATGTACATGTAATATATTAGTATTTCGATCGTGATTCCAAATACAGCGTCATCGATGCCACTGTCTCAAAAGTACAAATCAACTGCGAATTACTGGAATTGAAAGAAACATGAGTTGACCAAACTTATTTGTTGGCAAATTCTTGACCTGTCAAGTATAAGGCCCTCGACTAATTTCTTAGACATAGAAATAAGTCTGCTTCCAGCTCATCTTTTGTAAATTCTCATAAAGTATTTGAGTTTTACTGCTTCCTCCTCGGGACATCCGTAGCAGACGTCAGTCCAAATTTCCAACAAGATTACTTCCGATTAAGGATAATTTACGGAAGCGTTATTTTATTTATCCTGTAAAAGTACAAAGATTGTATTTCAATGCATGATAAGTATCTCACAGGAGACGAAACTAAAGAATAATCATTTTTAAATCGGTTTCACGTGAAAATTGATTTCAGAAACATCAAAAGAAAAACAAGATTCAATCTGGCTACTACTTATAATATACAGCGGAACTGCATCTGCGGAACCAGTCGCTCGAGGCGCATCTAGTTCCGGAATGAATAACGGTAATCCGGAAGAACTCGAAACTTTCCTATTGTTGGTGCGTATAATACATGTACTTTCATTGCTCAATGGCCTAAAGTGCAATAACTTAGGTAAAAATATGTCCATTGGAATTCGTTTACGTACGAATAGGTGTGAAAGATTTCTAAGTGGAATATGATTTAGCAGTTTAACAGCAATATCATTGAAGTGACGAAGACATTACCAGTTGCCTTGGAATACTCCAATTATTTGGGATCATACGTCAATCACAAGAATGAGGAGGTGATACACATTCTTATGTATAGAAAGCGTCACAGAACTTCTACAATAAGACAGAAAAGACATTTCAGAAAAATAATTTTTATTTCAAAACAGTAACTTGACGGAATGAACAAAATTCACATCTAAATAAATACCTTGACCTTTGACAAAATAATACTGTAAGTCCGGAAATTTAGCGAAACTATACTTTGGCAAAAAGTTTAAAAAAAATATTAATTTACGAGACTTCTTTTTCGCGAGGCATGTAAAGATAGTAGTAATTGCCACCTTAATTTCAGGTAAGATTAGAAAGCTAGATGTAAATTTTGGCGAGTAAATTGGTCTTGGAGAAATTCACGTAAATAAGTTCTCGCAAATAAAACCGGATTTACAGTAAACAAATCATGAACGTAGCACATGTACACACACAAGAAAAAACAGTTGTCACACATTGTTGAACACTTTGGTTAAATTAGTAATATTGATAACGAATGTATCAATAGCGTTATAGCTATCTCGATCAAAAGTTAAAAATGAGATAAATGCATGTTAAGAATACTCCCAAAAGGTCTTGAATATCAATAGAACGTTTTTCCTTTTCAAGTAAAAAATTATTTTCTCAAACCATCGAATTCAGTTAGAAATATAAAAAAAAAACGGCGCCAACAGGATCGATCTACAAATTTGAGAGAATCAATAGAATTTATCTGATATCAAAACCATATTTTTGAAAACTAGCTTGAATAATTCATTAAAGATTAAAAAGCAACTTCATTGAACAGATTTACGCACAACAAAAGAAAATTAAAGTAATTTGAAATACAAAAATAAAGGACTGCAAATGTGTAATATTACTGCGAAGTATTCAGCTTCCAAACATTTCGGGTCTGTCTAAGATTCATTATCGGATCCAAATTTTATGCGCTGTTTACATCGACTGTAAAACTTCCGCATCATAACAAGTTTTATTATCGTCTAATTACGATTAGCTATTTTTTCATTAACCTGACTTGCAATTTTATACAGACGCCGAAATGAGGTTGAGTCATCAGCAAATCTAATTCTAAAGTTCAGTTTTTTAAGCATGGTAATGCATGATAATTAAAACATTCGCTGGTACAAGTCAATGCTTTCTATTCACCAATCAACCAACAACAAACCAATACTGAACTGCCCGATCTTATGTGATATGAAGTATAAGAAGAAACCAGATACAGTCTAAATACTGTGTTTCAAAAGTTCCGCATAATAGAGAATGCCGATTTCAAAACAAGATAACCGAGTTTATGAGATGATATCAATTTCAAATAAAGTCTTGAATATATATATATATATATTCTGACGCACCGGGAAAAACATTCGTTAAAAAGAAAAATTAAAATAACAATAATAAGAAAAAAATTGGAGGTAGTTAAACGTAAATGTCAAAATACAAGGTAGAATGATAATTATTTCTTAGTTCAAGTACAAAACCAATCGTTTCACAACTTATATTGTAACTATTAACTCTACATGTGACATTAACTTAAATGCTTACGCTGCTGAAATGAACACGAAAAGATTGAGGCGCCATCTAGGCAAAAAAGCAACTTTCAAAGATAGATAACCACCAATGACTGAGCACGAAACGTTTGAAATATTTCCAAAATGTCGGTAAGTTCCCTTTCAAATGACTGATTTTATGAAATCAAAGATGTTTTACTGAAAATAAATTCGCAAATAATTCCACTATATCAAAAACGTATGTGATATTTTACTTATGAACCATGCTTAAAGCATCGCCAAATATTTATCATATTTCCATCTATAATCTAATCACATCCAATATTTCGAATAAACTTTATTAAACAACAAATATACCAGAGAACAAGTAAGAAACAAAGATATAAAAAGGGGGGGTGTAAATTGTCAATATGACATAACTCTGAGGAACACCAGATTACACTGTGTATGTCAATCTACATATCAACTTAAGTCTAAGCTCTCTTACTCAGGCGTAGTAATACAGATGTCTCAACTCTCTTGAAAGTATCCATAGTCACTTTCCATATTCGCTTTAAGTTAGAAAGCGAAGAGATTACGAGTCTGATATATTACAAGTTGGTATCACGCCGGAATCAGCATAATATACGAGTTGTGAACTGGTTTGAACCAGGTTTCTTGGGTTGGATTGGGGGTGCCAACGTCTATCCGAGTTACTCTTCATTAACTTACAATGCTAATAATTGCACTGCTTGATAGCTCTGTTCACCAGAGGTATTGTTGCATTAGTGCTAATCATTATTATCTTAATCATATCGCAGGTGCAATAAGAAGATGAAGGGCGTAAGAATTTTTACTTATGTTTAGACTTTATGTTAAATAGCAACGGACATATAATATGTGGTTTTACTGTCCTTTTCGAAGGAAAAGAAATATCTGCGGCTGTTTTACCGAAAATCAAACCGCGAAGCCCATGGTGTAAAGGCCAGTATATACTGTTGAATGAATCTGATCGCTAATGTTCGCTAATGACCACATAGCAATGGGAAAAATCAATGAAATGTGCAACGATCAGCGTCAGAAAATGTGTGTCCCTTTGTTCATCGAAAGCATACGTCACTTCCGGGTCTAAACCGCCTTTGTGATTTCATTTGACGTCACTTAGTTTTGACATCTTTCACTGAAAATTCCATTCCGTTTTAGCCACTGAGAGTAGCGTATATTCTGTTGGTATTCTACGAAGTAGGGATGAGACTAAGATTTGTAGAAAATGTTTGTAAATATAACAGCCCTTCGATTTAATTATTATGAACGGCTCAAAAGAAAAACAAGTATAAACAAAGTATTTAGTATTTTCTAAAAAAAAGTCATGGATTTTTAAACTAATTTTAATCGATATCCAATGGACTTATGAAGGGAAGTTTATGAAGGAAAGCTGAAATTTTACGAGCGTATTTCCGAAAGACCTATTATTGAAACATCAGTACCCATATTTCAGATGATTTCTTTCAGAATTGCGAACAATGGCATGGATAAAATAAATAACATCTGTAGTCTACTAAGTTACATAACACTAAGTGAGTTGCTGTTAACATACATAACTGTGATACAAAAAAGGACATTTCAGTCGCTCAACAACAAATGAGCCTTTTTGTCATTTTGCACCGGTGTCAAAGTTCGAACGTAAAATATATTTCTTCAATGATGTACACAGATAAACGAACCTGAAAATTAACTTAGATATCTCACGTAACCTCAATTTTTCACACAAACATTAACCTTTTCCGGTCAATAAGGTATCAGAAATCGGAGAAACCCCCTATTGATATAAATGCGATATTAAAATTAATGAAATAGAATTTCTATGTAATGACATGATTAGTTTCCAACAGCGAGGTACATCTAGACACGAGGCAATACAATAGAATGTAGCGGAAAAGAACAGACACAGCAGGACAGGTCAAATGGATTGCGTGAAACGCTTTTGTCGGTCGCCTCAGTACAGAGGCGTACATTTGCACTTACTAGAGTTATCTTGATAATTGTGACAAGAACCTCAAATGCTAAATATTCTGAAACAAAGAAAAGAAAACCAATACCAATAAGGAAATTGCAAGTTGTACCTAGATAGGACTAAAAATAGACTCCACATTATTGAGATTATCACTTATTTTATATGAAATTTGTTTATAGAAAGAAATAAACATACCATATTTATACATTTCTGTGCTACACGTGGAATATGCAACATTTTTTCGTGATTTTAAAGAAAAATGTCCCAATTTCTGCTTCATAGCAATAGAATACCCTGAAAATGGAGCTACGAATCCATGTGTATTTTCAATCATATAAATATTTAAGTTAAGGACATACGTCTTTGCTGATTAGCAACCACCATTGCCATCATAATTGAAAGATTTTGTGCAATGGAAGAAAGTGATTTTAATTGTAATAACATTGTTGGCAGTTGACGTTTTTCTATTCATGACTGTTTCTATGACATTTTCAATATCATATACCTTTTAATTACCTTGTCAGAGAAAATAAAAAAGACAAAACAAAACCCTTTGATTTGTTCATCAACACCTAGCAGATGTTGCAAAAAGACAATAAAATATCAATATTCTTCTATTCATTGTAATTCCTTGCAATCGATATTATTTCATGAGAAATTTAAGATGAAGAAATACGTTAACAATGACAATGAATATATTGAGAAAACTGAAAACTATTCTGCAAATTTCGTCGACTCCGAGATAGCCGGAACTTGACAAATATTTTCACAGCAAAGGTCACAAAATCAATCGATACCATATCAAAGAAAACCAGTGTTCAGCACTGCTTATATTATCTGACACTCAAAAAGAGACACTGTTCCTCTGTCAAATACACTAAAAATAGATGATACAAATACTGTTTTTAACTTGCATTTTGCACCGGTTATATTTCTTAAGGTTTTTATAAAGCAATTAATCAATCGGCCTTGATGTAATTTGCTTATTTCAGTCACTTACTCAATTAACTATGGTCATTTCTTAACATACAAATGTCCCCGCTGACCAGATGTAGAAAGTAATTATCTTTTAAAAACCAGGAGTAATCAGGATTTTTTTTTTGTCTAATTGACTGCGACATTTATTATCAGAACAATATGTGAGTGTTGAAATATATAAATATCATTACATTTTCATTTTGATGAAACAACTATAAACTTTAAATAGTTGAAAAGAGACTTTGTTTTATAAAACGCACAGATGACTATGACCGAAGAATAAGCTGCACACAGTTTTCATTTAGTTGTTAAAACAGGGTTAAATTCAATGTACCCGACATGACTTTATACAGGATTTATACCTTTTCGGTCGAGCGTGTCCTTTCTGTTTCGTATGACATACTAAAAACGGTCGTTTTGAATGTAACCGAATTTTTCTACTTCTGTTTTGCTTTCCCTTGTTCTTTCGATACATTTTGTTCTTTGACTTGGACTTTTTTGACTTCCGCCTCTTTGATCTGCGGGTTTTTATGGGAAAAGTTACTTTAATTTTCTTGTTACATTTCTTACACTCAATGCACAATATCAGAGATCTGCTTTTGAACTTATCGACCTTTCTTATAATGGATAAAGGAAGAGAAATTTTGTACCAGTTCGTTTGTAAAGGTTTGAATTTCAGTGTTGCTATCACATTTTTCTCCTTGCTCCTTTCGTTGTATCTTGATATCTTTAATGTAATTTTCCTTTTTCTTCTCTTCTTTTTCATCTTTTTTAGTTTGATATGTACATATACGTCCGCACCACTGAGTTCCGATCCTTTTTTGAAATACGCGTCCGGTATATTGAACTTCATACAATGAGTGTCGTTAGTCGTATCTGGAAATAAAAGGCAGATATTAGATAATGAGCTGTCCTTTCTTTTTACGCTTCCGAATTTTACATTTGATGACGTCATTACTTGATACCTCAGCCATACACCAAACAAACATTTTACATGTATTCTGACGTCAGTGATCTCAAAGAACATGAAACCACAGAGAAGAGTCAATGATAACTGAAACTGTCTGATGACAGATTGTCTCACACAAATTTAAGGAGTCTCCGTAGCTGAATGGTTTGAATAATGTCTGTGTTCATCCTGTAATTAGCCTAATTAGCCATTGACTAATTTTGATTAATTGAAATTTTCTAGAAAAAGGCTTATTTTCTAGTAAATAGATTTTATGTCATAAAATGAAAAGGGACTCTATTACTTGATCTGAGATGATCTGATTATGTTATTGAAAATGATCATCAGGGAATAAAAGGAATTTGGTTTAGAATACATTGGAAATTATTTCCATGGAGGCTGGCATGTGTTATAATTGCAAAAGTATGCTTCACATTCCGATAAATCTCTATTTAGCTTGCAAATTAAAAAGCAAAATTTTCGCTTAGAATACTCCAGGTCAGTGAATTAAAGGGGTTATCGGTTTTCTGAGTCAGAGTCCAGTCCTGCAATGCCCTTCTAAACCTGGAAGCTCTTAATCATTGGTTCAAATGACAATAATAACCACATAGGTGCAAATGAAAGTGAAAATAGGGATGGTGCTTATGGTGACAACTAAAAATCTACTCAACGTAAAATATTGAGTATAACAAGTAGCACATAAAGTTGTCCGAGTAATAACGTAGATCATCTAAATCAACTACCGATTTTCCTGAGACCTGGAGATGAAAGTTCTGGTGCCCCCTCATCATTTGTCTAGAAAAGTTTCGTGATTGTGTGTTAATATGTGAGTAAATCGGTGGCCAGTCGCTACTAGGAACACTGATATTCTCTGGATTGATTATCCTATGTGAGGGAGTCTGTCGTTACTTAATAAGCTGTAGGTACCAGCCGTTTGGTCCCATGATTAGCGTGTCTGTTTTAAGGTCGTGTGGTGTGGGGGCTAATCCGCTTGTCGGAAGTGGTTAGTTTGTTCCTATCTTGACAACATTTAATAAACGGCAGCCAACATTTCTATGTTGATCGGTCTTTATTTTTGACAATTGAGACAATTTTGCAAGTTTTGTTTTACTCTTTTCATGACAAGATAATAAAGGTAATGATACGCAAAGGTATAGCAA
Source organism: Pinna nobilis (assembly GCA_016161895.1). Taxonomy (NCBI): domain Eukaryota; kingdom Metazoa; phylum Mollusca; class Bivalvia; order Pterioida; family Pinnidae; genus Pinna; species Pinna nobilis. Next base: position 2,521 of record JACSZP010006682.1, on the reverse strand, counting down.
TACTTTACATTTCCCGTAAATTCCGTGTATGCTGTTTTAAACCGTACTGTCGGATGACCAACATGCACCATCCTGGCTTGACGTCAGAAGTACATTTAAGTACAGGAGCGATAAATACTCCATGCTCTGGTTGGACCATTTAATATATTTCGTCATTGATCATCACTTGTCTCTAAATAACTAAAAGAGTTTTTCATGTTTCAGTTTAACCTAAAGCTAGTTACAAAGAATCAAATGTCAGCGGAAGTGCTGACAGATGAATGGATGACCACATAGATGACCTAATGTGATGTGATGTTGATGACAATCATACTTTCGATTTGCATGATTTTAGGGAAATTCAATATCGGACTATTTTGATATTTACTATATAAGTGCAACAAGTGTTTCGTCAGCATAACCCTTTTCTTTCTGTAGCGCTTGGTATACATTATTTTTAGAGGCATAAACAAAAAATTTTTCCTTAATTATAATTCACCATATATAATTGCTGAAGTATTTTGGGATAGATAACCGCTGTAACCAAAATGACCTTATTACCTGTTAGTTCAGAACATACTGGCGCACTTTTGGAAGCTGTATTTTTTTGAATCTCTTTCGGACATTTGAATTCACTAAATGTCTCTTGAGATTTCTCTAGGTCACTCCCTCCATTGTCACGTGTTTTATTTCGACAGCCAATTATATCACACACTTTCCGTCGAATTTCATTCTTTCTCACTTGCTGCTTTATAAAAATGTCAAGACTCTTGGAGGTTTTCCGTCGACCAGCGATGGACCTGCCCATGTCGCTTTGCATGGAGCGTATCCAAGGTGTTGTTTCTGAGGTAGAGAGCTGGATAAAATGCAGCCAACATATAACAGAGATGAAAAATATGGAGAGCATTGTCTGGTGTTCTGGATGGACTGTAGCGTCGGAAATCAGGTAGCAGTGTTCATCCTGAAAATATGCGAAAAGAAACTAGAAATTCAAATGATGTGTCTTTTGAGATACCGATATTCCTACTTGCTTTTTTATTATTTACTTGTTGATTTATTTCTAAGCACCTACAAAAAAAGACATACAACAGCATCAACAGCATGGTGGCTATTCCAGTCCTTGGGGTTAGACAGTGACATTTTTGATCCCACAATGCAGTATGTCATTAAGTACCGAAAATATGCCGAAATAAGAAGCCCTCAACATGATATTCTATGCCATCTGAAATGTGGGAACATTTATGTCCAAGGAACACAGCAACAATAAGTAGGGGCACTTTAATACGACAATTACCTCGAGATGCTTATCACACTGATCCGATGACTGCAACTTTAGTAGCATACCCGGTGGAAAGCGATTTTCGAAAGGAAATACCATAATGACAATAAATGCATTAAATCTAATAAAAGCAAGACTTTAGACATCTCAAGAGACACAAGAAGATCGTATATCAGTGCTTAATGGTATGGTATGGTATTGTTATTGTTGTTTAATGTCCCACTCAAGAGTATTTTACACATATGGAGACGTCAACGTGTGTCAGTGAAGGGCTACAAATTTTGCCTGTGCTCGGCACTGCTGACCGTAGAGTAGGGAGGGTTCTTTAATATGCCAACATCTACTGCGACACGGGCCTCGGGTTTTACTATCTCATCCGAAGGACAGGGACGGCCAACCGCGGAGTGGCGCTGACGCGGCTCGAACCCGGATCTTCCGATTCGCAGTCGAACACGCCCCAATAAGTGGGGGCCTCGGTGGCCGAGTGGTTAGCGAGTTCGACTGCGAATCGGATGATCCGGGTTCGAGCCGCGTCAGCGCCACTCCGCGGTTGGACGTCCCTGTCCTTCGGATGAGACAGTAAAAACCGAGGCCCCGTGTCACAATAGTTGTTGGCACGATAAAGAACCCTCCCTGCTCTACGGCCAGTAGTGCCGAGCACAGGCAAAATTTATAGCCCTTCACCGGCACACGGTGACGTCTCCATATGAGTGAAATAGTCTCGAGTGGGACGTTAAACAACAATACCATACCATACCATACATATCTCAGTGCAACTTCTCTAGGGTCAATAAGTTTTCATTATTTCATATCAGTATTTATATATACATTTTTAAAACTCCCTGATATCAAAATGATGTTAATCAATTATTCAATACAATGTGGCAATCAGCATAGAGGAATTCAAATAATTGATAAACTTGAATGCAATAGTTTACATTACAGCATGATCGTTCTGTTTCAAACATTCATGACAACTTTTTTTTGACGCAATGCCTTGATGCATCTTGATGGCGTAAAGAAAAAGCACGTGGATTATGGTTAGATTGTGAATCAGAAGCAAAGGATATTTTTTTTCATAATTGACTATTTCTGTGTGCATTATGGGAGGAAACAGTTGGATTATATTCAACATCGAGCCTAGATAAATTGCAATATTTCTAAATCAAGAGCTGGTTCTGAAATCTAGATAAGAGATCAGCCATAACAATTTCAAGGAATATTGCTCTGACAGAAAATCCAGTAAGCCCGACCGCACCCTGA
>JACSZP010006679.1:0-10105 GCA_016161895.1 Pinna nobilis | reverse complement strand
CAATGAATAATAATAGTTTGAAGGAAAAACATCGTTCTAATTTCTGAGCAAGTAAAACTAATAATTTCAAAAGTAAACTGTAAAATTGGGGTAAATAAAATGAGGTGGCGAGAATTGGTACTTGGCGAGAATAGGTTGTTGTTGCGTTGTGGTTTAACGTCCCACTCAAGAATATTTCACTCATATGGAGACGTCACCATGTTCCGGTGAAGGGCGACAAATTTTGCCTGTGCTCGGCACTGCTGGCCGTAGAGCAGGGAGGGGTCTTTAACATGCCAACACCTACTGTGACATGGGACCTAGGTTTTTACTGTCTCATCCGAAAGACAGGGACGGCCAACCACGGAGTGGCGCTGCGGGAATCGAACCCCGGACCCCTCGGCTCAAAGTCGAACACGCTAACCACTCGGCCACGGAGGCCACGGTGAGAATAGGTCCTTTGCCAGTATAGCCGAAATCAAACATTAGTCGGGTACTGGTCCTGTCCGGGTACTGGTCCTCGACCAGTATAGATCTAGAGTTCACATTTTGAGAAGCCTTTGTCTGTGAGACATTGGTCTGCTTAGGGGCTCTGTCATGGACCGTTGTCTTATACTGCATTTATACCATAAGACAAAAATATGAAAACAGATCAAGACAAAATTCTCAAATGGGCTTTATATTTGGCCCTTTGTTCAGCACTTAAGACACAGGACCTAGGGTACTGCTATCTCGTACAAAGGAAAAGAGAAACTTGTTGCCTCCACCAAGGCTCAAACCCTTGACCTGCTGGCCTGAAGATTATCAATCTACCACCTGTCTTGATAGACTGCTAAGGATTATTCATTGAATGATACCTTGATCTATAACCTGTCTCTAGTGACCAACTGTCCAAAAAAAAATCCTTGATTTGTTTTCCAAGATAAAGTCTACCGTAGAAAAAATAAGAATCTATACTATTTTCTGACCTTTCCCAAACCACAGACAATTTGTATTAGCCACAAATCAAATAACAGAATGCATGCCCTGTGAGACTAGGTCAGATGCCAATAACATTTGTCTCTGTAAATAGAGATGCTCTTGTCAGCTTCATCAGTGCACTAAATTTTGGTGATTGACCAGTGCTCAAGGCTGTCTGTGGCTTTGAAGATAACTTAATCCAGATACCCAATGATGATAATCCATTTTCTTTTCACTGTTAATAAATGAGATGCTTGTACAGTTATTTATCTCTTTATATTTTCAGATGGGAGTCTTTCATTTTCTAGGGGAGAGATATTTAGTTGAACCATGTCTGCAGGAAGAAATACATATACATCCTGCAAGCTTCAGCAAATCTCATTATATCTACAGATATTTACCAGTAGATAAAAATAAAACAGAAGAATCTCATTGTGAAGTTCAAGGTATGATTTCTATTTCCACACACACACATGATGGTTTTCAGAGAATTTAGCAGTAGCATGATCAGTACTGAAAGCTTGTAGTGCCAATGGTCAAACTGTTAACAAACTGGTCTACCGTAGATTTACAGCCATTCCAATGCACAAAAAAACCCAAAATCAATAAAATTAAAGTCTGAGCTTTGTAATTTTCACTGCATAAAGTCCAGAAACAATATTAAAAGAAAGTAAAACAATGGAGGAATAACTAAACAACAAGGATATATACTTCCTATGCATTTTGTCATGGCAAGCCAGACTAGGTGTTAAATCTGATAAATTGTATAGCAATAGTTTTTAGCACTTCTACTTTCCTATCTAGTAGAGAAATTTGGAGGTAGGCAAAATCAATAAAAAGAACATGCACATATCCTAAATATGTCTGGCAAACTTTATATGCCTCCTAATCAGAGCTTCATCAAACATTTGTATGGAATAATTAATGCTATAGTTGTGATAGAAGTATTATTTCTTATTGATGAAATTGAAGAGATGGCAAAACCAACATTGGTCATTGTATAACAAAAATGTACACAGGATACTGTTTAGACGGAACATAATGCTGATTTTAAATACTCTGATTTCTGACATGTATGGCATTTAATCTTATTTATAAAAGGTTACAATGCATGACTTGATGTCAAATGAAGTATGATTTCTAAGTAGGTTAAAATCTGACCAAAAGTATGTTATATCACTGTTCACTGGTTTTGGGATTCAAACCAAAACATATTTTCATCAGAATTGGATAAATTCAAATCTTGCCTTTGATCTGCTTTAGTGTATTGCCTCATTTTATTTGCACATTTATGATATATACACTAGTAAACACAGGAAATTAGCAGTCTTTTGTACTTGTACTGGTACGTAATTGTTTATTTTGGACTCTCTGAATTACAATTACTGTAGTCCAGAAGTGTTAGTGAATTACTACGCAAGGTTGGATTCATTCTAAATGTAGGCAATGTTTCTGTAGTTTAATCCAGGGTAATCAGAACTTATTCAAATCTAATTAGATATTAAAACCCAGCTGTACTTCAACTTCATGGTAAGAACAACATTTGTCTCAGTAGAAATAAATACCACTTTTATAGCTTAGTTGTTGGCACCTGGTCAGCCATAGAACTTTACTTCGGAATGAACTTGCCAGGCACGGCAAGTGGACATGGAACTTTACTTGTCCAGATCAAGTTGTATTGGCCTATGATATCTGTTCCTAAATAACAATAGTGATGCAAAATCTGAATTTTTTACTTGCTCACAAAAGCAAGTTCTGGTCAAACTTACCAGCTCAAAATATATTTTAATGAGCCTTTGGTCATTGGACAAACATTAAAGTTGAGCCCCGTGGTACTGTATTGTTCTATTTGACTTTGGTCATTCCTGTATAGTTTGTATTTTTGCTGATTCTCATAAGCAGTGGTCGCTACCCTTTCAATCATCAAGCTTTAGACAAGTGGACATGAAACTTTACATGCCCAGATCAAGTTGTGTTGGCCTATAATATCTGTTCCTGAATAACAAAAATGATGTAAAATCTGAAATGTTTACGTGCTCACAAAAGCAAGTTCTGGTCAAACTTTACAAGCCTAAAATATATTTTTACTGGCCTTGGGTCATTGGACAATCTGTAACGATGAGTCCCATGGTACTGTATTTGACTTTTGTCATTCCTGTATAGTTCGTATTTCTGCTGACTCTCATAAGCAGTGGTCGCTACCCTTTAAATCATCAAGCTTCAGAAAATTCTCCATTCTTAAATAGGATTTGAACAATGCCTGAGGTGAATTGGGTACATAATTTTGTTATGGATTATAAACCCAGTCAGCATATGTCTCATATTTCAATGTCTAATTCAGATTTTATGTTTGATTTTTTATACAATAATCTACCTCTTTATATTGTACATGTAATTATTGTTCATTTAGGATATAAGAGTTTTGTCTCTGGTTATACAGGGAAGAAATATTATGAAAAATAATTCAGAAATAGTATTGTTAATGTGTTTTATTGTTCCCTTACTTATGTTTACATGTGATCTCAACAAGCTGTTCTCACGGAGCACACTATGAGAATAATGAATGAAACTTGTTTTTCACAGTGGGAAATATGTAGTATCTATATTTTGTGTATTATAAAGCAATTAAAACAATTTGTTTGTATTGGGCATGACCTACATAAAAAAAGAAGTGAAAACTGTTGCTTAAACCTGAAATGCTGTACAATTATTCATTGTACCGAAACACTACAGAGCACACTAGTAGTTATATTATAATTAAGAATTGAATCTATGTCATATCCAGATAGAAGTACAGGTTATAGGTAGTGTGTGATTGAAATTGGACAATGTAAAGTCATTGGTGTAGACATCGTTTATGAAAAAAAGATAAATTACAGCTAGGTTTATATGATCTGGTGTACATTTAGGATAACTGCATGTAACATACATGTACATGTACAATTACTTCATGTAGAAAGTTGATGTGAATGTTCAATGGCTGTCTTGTTTTTGTTCTTGATCATCCCAGATAATGCACTTCTTTAGTATGTCACTGAAAACGTACTTAGCAATATATATATAAGTGATGAAGGTGTGCGGTCTAGTGGTCACTTAACTTTGATTTAACTTTCAAGTTGAAAAAGGAGAATGTATGAGTACCTGTCAGGCTTGTACTATTAAGTTTCATTCATTGTAGCTGTCTCCATATGCCAACACAATGTTCTGTAGTAACAGTTATTAGGGTCCTGCCATTACATTTTATGTATCACAATAGAAGCCCTATAGAGATTGTTCTGCCATCCATCTGTGTGTCTGTGCTTCCTTTCATCCTTTGAACTACACAAGTGTCCAAGAGTCATAACATTGAAAACACTCACAGTTGACAGACAAAACTGCTTAATTGTCCACTCCCCTCGTGTTTTGTTTTTGTTTTTGGTGGGAGGGGGTTTGCCCGAAACATTGAGCTCAGAAAATTTTGGCTTTTTCATGGGAACTGTGTATGGGTTAAATTCAATGTTATAATGATGGTCTCTGGATGAGGTCCTTTGTTATTTCTGTAACCAAATATACCAGCCAGCTGATGCAACTGTGGACATTTTGATCTATGACATGAGAAGGTTTTATTTCAACTTGTTTTGCCAAGCTGATCCCTAGTTCAAATCTCCATTTTTATACCACTTCACCATATAGTCAGAACTTCATACATATACAAAAAGTGTATTGAATTGTATAATGTTTTTGTACAAATATTGCAAACTTCACATTTATATCAGATTTCATTATTTAACATTACGAGTGAAATTTGTCTGAAACATGCAATACTTTTAAGCCATGTTTTCTGCTTACAGCATGTCACTTAAATGACAGAAGTAAACAGTGATCCCTCTGTTCTCTTTACATCTTCTTAGGTATCTCACTTTCATTCACTTATCATTCAACACAGAGTAGCTATATTATGATAGAATAATCTGTCGGAAATTGTTAAATGTTGTATTAAGAGGTGTTTGAGCTTTTAAGGAAATGCTTCAGCTTTTGTTGCCTCTTGCGGTTGACCATTCTTTTGTTTATTTTCAAAAGAAACAAATGTTTGTGGTCTTTGCTTCAGATAAGTATATGAAAAAATAAAATCAGTGTGTAGACTGGAGGAACAAGAACAGCATTTACCATAAAAAGAAAACACACAGAGACTGTGTGATTAATTGAATATTTCCCTCCAGTGAGAATTATATCAGGCTACTTAGTACTTTTCAATTACGGGTCATTCCACACCGTGAATGGAGTATTCTATTTCAATCTAGTAACTAGCGGTACTAGGAGGATGTCCAGTGACTGACCAAAAACTATTGTAAGTTGTGGTCATCATATCACTTCAATTGATGGGGAATTAGGATTAGTATCATAATATCTCTTTTGATCAAGAATAGAATAGGCATTGTGGCCTCAATTTGTTTTACTCTATAGTCATCTCCCCATTAAAATCTTAAGTAAAATGAAGTGGTTGATGTTTACCGCTTAGCTTTTCATAGCTCTGCTATGATGACATCAGTGAGAGCAACTCATTTGTGATACTATATTCAGTGTAGTGGTGTGAATGGTCAAGAACTTTGCCCTTGTTAAAACCCAGATAAATTATAAATTTTACATCTTCAAGTAAACAAAATTCCTACTTTCTTGATAACAAATATTGTCATTGGACAGACATTTTGTTGCGAGTATTTTGTTTTCTCAGCTTTATGGTTGGATTGTGTGAATTGTTCACATGAGGTTGATACTCTTATTATAGCTCAGAATAAGCAAGAGCATGACCTGTGTTGACCCATGTGTTTATAAAGTGAAACAAATGTGTTGTATAGTAGTTTATGGAATTTTATGTTTACTGTGTGTTTGTCTAGTATACAGTAATATAGAAACCAAAGTTGTCACTCCTCTTTTGCTATGTTTTATATTAAATTCAGCTCTCCATCTATACATATATTTATGAAAAACTAGTTTATGAAAAAGAGATATTTATTTGTTATGTCTTTGGATTGTGAAATTTGTATATAGAGAACTTCTTAGAGACAAAAGAAAACCAGTCTTTATAGGGAGGTGGTATTCACATAGGTGTTGATTTGTACGAAAGTGGTGCTATTGGGGGCAGAAAAAGGGTCTTTGTAACCAGATGGTCTTTATATACAGATGCTTACTAAAGAAGGTTTTACTGTATTCAACAGCACATGACACTGAATTTCAGTTGGGGTATAGTTTTGTATTTTACACCCTATATATTAATCTCTTAGTCATGGAGTGACATGTACTATATAGGATGGGGAATTTGTAGTCAATGGTCAAGGTCAGTGAAGAGAAAAAAGGATAACCACTTGAGCAGACAACCACTTTTGCCATGATATTGGCACCGTAATGATATTGTTGCATCTAGATGTACATTTGTATTTCACTACTGGGATACACTTTACATGTGCATGTATTTCTTTGAAGTACTGATATCATTATGTATACAAACTCTTTTGAAAGAAAGATGTGCTGAATTTACACTTGAATACATTTATCTGAGGAACTGATAGAGAAAACAAACAAAAGGTAGATTTACACCTTAAGGCAGGCTAAATCATTGGACACTGAGTTTGATGGGTTTTGACTGTAAGATATTTCTATAGATACAAACATGTGTATGTACATTAATAACTTGCCATTCCACCTACACTTAGCTTACTCTGTTGTCTTAGATATTGTTCCAAACAATCATCTTGTAGCATTTCTTTCACATCCTACGTGCTGAATCAGCAGTTTGAGGTGGAAAATAATTACCATGTATCCAGGGAGGAATAAGTGTCTGCTTGAATGACAAATCAGTTCTCATATTAGCACTTATTGCCAATATCCACACAAAACTTTTGATAGATGTATGCAAATGTTCCATTTCTTTTCCCCAAGCAAAGTGGTGTCTTTACCGGATGAAAAAGTAGTTAGAGTTATCAAGATTTGACTGAGTAGGAAATCAGAATATAACATTGACACATAAACATTATTATTGCAGTCAGTTATTATATGATAGGTTTGACCTTCGTGTTATCTTAGTTTTTTCCTGTTGGGAGCAAAGAGGAGTTCTTGATGGTGTACATATACATAAGTACTTGTAAGTACAGATGAACTGGGTGGTCAAAGGAGGAAAACTTTTGGCACTTTCACCTTTTGTACAACTGACATAGACAGTGATTAAGATAATCTGATTTCCTCAGAAGATGGTTCCAAACTACTTATTAAATGTCCCTACCACACCCAACAAAATGATGCACGGAAGCATAATGTTAAGGTCAATCATTGAGTTGCTTGTACTAGTAGCATGGTAAACTTCATGGGAACTTAATCCCTTACTACGTTTTTTTTGTTTATATACTATAGATGTTTTGTTCTTTAATTTGTAAATCTAATTCCATTTTATTAATTTGCCAAAAATATTGAGAATTTGAATCAGTACTAACATCTGCATCATTTGTATGAATGATTGCTTGATTTTCTTTTTGTTGCTAATCGGGTGCACACATATGTCTTATTACATGGATGTCATGTTCAGCTGAAAAACTTGTTAAAAACTAGAAGATATCCTCTAATATTCAATCAATAATCAATTCAAAAATTCAATCATCACAAAAATGCTCAATTTGCTGTCTTTTATTGCACAAGGCACAACTACACTGTATGAAGACACATGTAGTGAATTGAACAAATATTTACAGGTAACCTTTTTATTGATAAGATTATTGGGTCTTTTGCAGAAATTGTATGGACAAAAAAATGAGTTACTTTATGTGCCAAACCGCAGTCATCACATCTGTTTTGAACGATAGCAAATGTAATGTTATGTTTGTAGTTCTAGGTTATCTTCTATTCTTTGATTATCTCCCCTCATAGGCTTGTACATGCAAGAACAAATTCATGTTTCGTTCAGCATGTGCACATTTCAGTGTCAGGGCTGCTTCTGTTAGTGCTTTGTTCTGACATTACAACACTTGTTAAGGGCATAGGCCTGTAAAAATGGGGGATCTGACATGTAAATTCAAACATGCAACTTGCAAGATCACAACCTACTGCTGAACCTTCTTGCATATACCTTTTTTCTTAACCAGTCTCACAAATCAGATGCATGCACACATGTCATTTTGGTGTTGTTGTTTTTTTAGGAATTGGTTTTTTTTTTTGTATTTAGTTTGTCTGGATTTTAAAGTTTCCAAACATTCCTAGTTTGATAAATTCTGATTTGTTTCAAACAAAGCCATTGTTTTATTGCTATCTACATGTATAAGATTGTAGGCCTAGTCATTTCAGTTTAGAATTACATTCAAATTCAGTATATTTTTGAAATGTTTAGAAATGAAAACATTTTTCCTGTATTTTTTCTTACTAACTTAGGAAGTATTTCTAACTTTAAACAATCTTTGTTAACAAGTTAGGAAACAAAATGATAGTATTGTAGATATAATAATTTTTAATTCAGACCATATATGGAGGAATCAGAGCTCAGATTAATTTTGCCTTGACCTCTTGTAATATTACCCATATTTTATATTGTTCAAATTAGCTCTATCAAGGTCGAAAGCTTAGGCATAGGTCACATGATATACTACTTACGTAATCAGTAATCACGTTTGTACATCGTAAATTTGACTTATGCATAAATCAGCATCAACATTGTCACAGTTGAATGCTCAAATCTGGATGCTGATGAAGCAAAAACTAAATTACGTATTGTATATGACGTTGCATTTCCAGGAGATGAAACCTCAGTAAAAACGTATCTGAAAAGTCTATAAAATATTTGTATTGAACATACAAAAACCATGGCGATCCCAGAAGTTTATTGTATCAGTTCACTTATTTTATGTCTTTATCATGACATTGCTATAGTTTGAATGGTTGTTCTCTTTGCGAGATATTCCAGACACAGAATTAAAGGTCAGACAAAGTGGACAAGTGCCAAAAACAAAGAAGAGGGAGAATCATCATAGACAATACACTCTTAGTGTCTGGTGCTCATGCCAATTGTCTTATTTGTAGTATAGTTGTATTGAGGTTATGAAAGTGATCATATATAACCTCACATAGTCTTACCCTATAGGTGATTGCTGCTAGCTCCTATCTTACAATAAACTGAGTTTTAGAATATTTAAGTGTGCAATAAATTCTGTAATCTTACTTCATTAGTTGTAAAACATGTGATAATACATACCGTCAATTCAACAGATCAGCAAGTATTTTATGAATGCCTTTACTCTGCAATCCATGCAGTGAAAATATCAGTGTTTAAAATCATTTGATTTAGCTCACACCTGGTGTGTAATAAGAGTGTCAGTGCTAAATGTTTGTATTATGTTTGTGTGGTGGGGCATTTTTCATATAGGCCTGGTGACACATGCAGGTATGAGGTCATTGTAAACATATCAGCAGGTCAAAAGGGGGCCAACCCCTTCATACATTTTGTCTTATCTACCTCGTGTGAAGTGAGTCGTTTTTACACATCTAAGAACACTTTCACATGTTTCAGTGCACATTGGCTATTATATTCCATATCTTTTCAATTTTTGAAATAGGTTGTATATTGTCTAAGTAATATTCACGTATTTACAAATTGAAAACAATGTATTATTTGTCATGATTTTGACACTAAATTAAATCACAGATATGCTGACCTAGATTTGTTTCATATTGAAATTTGCATGTTGACCTTAATGTACACGTAGTCGAAATCTTAGTTAAGTACAACTTAGTGTTCAGTTTTCTGTTTTTATGTGTATTTCAAAGCTTTGGTGTTTTTACCATTTCATCAACATTTTCACCTCTCTTTAATTTGTGGATCATATTAATATAAAGATTAAAAACAAAAGGAAAAATAGAAATTCTTCATGTGTGTCTATATCACCTAGTGTCATAAAAACTTGAGCCAAATTAGCCAGGTAACTGAACTGCATAAAATGTCTGAAATTCTTTTTGAAATATACATGGCACATATGAATGGAATTCCTTGTGAAAGAGGAACTATGGAGAAGATTAATACTTCTAACCTCTCCAACAAGTTTAACATATGTTGTCTTGTTGTTATCAAAGAAAAATTTTCTAATTCATAACCTTACATATCCATTTAACTGATGAGGATTCAGGTAGGAGACCTTTTATGTCCTTGTTTCTT
>JACSZP010006666.1:5189-17008 GCA_016161895.1 Pinna nobilis | reverse complement strand
ACACCAATAATCCGGATGCTTCACCTTCCGGACGACATTTCTAGGGAACGCAATTTTCAGATTGCCATCATGCACATTATAATATGGATGTTTCAGTAATCTGGACGCCTCATCTATCTGGACAATTTGCTCGGGAACGAAGGTGTCCGGATTAATGAGGCTCCACTGTATATGTGTGACACGCTACATATTTCTGATATGGCATTCAATACTGATTTCTCCATTAATTGGTTCCATGCACTTTATTAGTTTCCTCTTCATCTGCCTAATGATCTGTCATGCTGTAGTTTTCCTGACCTGCTTTTGTAGATATTTAACTGATTTTTTCAAAATGCTAGTGTATACAGTAGAGATGGTCTATTATGAATCAGCTTAAAGTGAATTCAGTGTTACAATGAAGAGGAATAAGAATAATTCACTTATATGGAAATGGCGAATGCTTGTGAAGGGCGACAAAATTTGCCTAAGAATTTATACATTGATACTGTAGATCCAGAAATTTTCACGGAACCTTATTTTGGCGAATTGATTGCTATGTAATTATTCCCGACACTACATTTTCGCGCGTGTTCATGTTAACTATAGTCAGCTATGTTGTATANNTATGTTGTATAGTATGTGTTAATATCAGGTTAGTATATTTAGCGAGAACTTAATTTTCATGAGTAAGCGCTCTCACATGATTACTCGAAAATAAAATTCTCGTGAATAAAACTGGATTTACAGTAATAGGAGGATAAATAGAGGTATTCTAAAAGATTCATGCTAAAGGGTTTTAGTTGTGATAAAGGTTAATATGAAACCCTGTCTCAAGCTGATTTTATTGCATTAAAAAATTCCTTGATATTGCTAAGGGTGATAAATAAAAAGTCGTTCTGGTATGTACAGTATTTATCACATGGCATTAGACATTTGCTTGAATGAAAGTTCTTATTTATTTTTCTAATTTCAGGCAAAACAAGTTTTAAAGGCTCCAAAACCAAAACAAGAGAAAAAGGAAGTCACAAAAACCAAAGAAAAACCTAAAGGGTATGTATTTCTTGCTGTTTTTTTTTTTACCTCTTTCACAATTTTGTTCAGTTTGTGAAGGCATCATAATGATCTAAGTTAAAGAAATATTTGCCAATATTTTTTTCCTATACACTGAGTGACATATGAAGTGGTAAGCAAATCCTAGACATGAACTTATTTTTTACCATGAAAAAAAAACAAGTCATGCTGCAGCTGAGAATCAAGCCCTTCACCCTTGGGCCATTTAGTACAGCCGTGTTGGTGACCGTCTGGTTTTTGTATTTGTAGCAAATGTATATCTTCTAGCTTTCTTATTTAACAAAATATAAGTTTTAGCACCAAGAAAATCTATGGAATATGTGTGTTTTACAAGAACTTTAAGCAAAATATATTACTTCATTCAAAAGTAAAACAATTTGACCTTTGAACTTTCAGACCAACACATGACACATTAGAAGTAGACAAATCTGCTCGCAAGACAGTCAATTACCAAAACATAGTGAATGATAAAAGTGCAGACGTTGTACCTCCACTGGGACATAAAAAGAACAGACACCAGGTCAAAGAGAGGCCGAACAGTGAAGACTTTGTAGATGATCTGGATGTGCCCCCTCTTGAATGATTAAGAAGAAGTTCTCTCTAATGCAGATCTAAAATGCTAAATTCTAAGAGTCTAAAATATCATACAAATTTGTCTCAAATGAATTATAAGAGAGAAGTTTTTGAATGATCAGTCCAGTAAAGACATTGGTTGATGATGTGGATGTTCTGCAGCTAGAGTGAAAACATGAAACTCTTTTGTAAGCAGACTTGTGATACTAAATCATCAAGCAGTCACACATTCCAGAGTTAATTTTGAACGAATCATTTGAAAAAAAGGAAAAACAATCAGGAAAAGTTTTGATGATGTACCATCTCTAGAGTGAAAAACTCAATTTTCAAGTCCTACAAAAATGCAAAGGAAAGACAAATAAAAATATTTTGATGATCTGGATGAATTGACTGAGCAGTGAACAAGTATACAGTTGAATCTCGAAAACTCAAAGTGCTCGGGACCGCTGATACGCTTCGAATTTTCGAGAATTTGAGTTCTCAAAAATACAATTACTCTCCAGCTGAACGCTTTTCCGCCACCTCAAAACCCTCTAATTCACTCTCTTTCCCGGACACTGTTCTCATCACTCATCATTTTCGGTAAATATTCAATAATATTCTAACACTGTTGTCAACTTTGATTACTAAATAAACATGAGCTTAAACAATACTAAAGTTTGAAAGATCGAGGCTATTTTTTCAAATTAATTAAGGAAAAAAATCGGGACTGTAGCTTAATTTACTTCGAGGGATCAAGAACTTAAAGAGAACAATATTCGAGTTTTCAAGACTCGACTGTATTATGTAAATATCATATACAAAATTTAAGTTCTCTGTAACTTAAACAATACTAAAGGCTATAGCCTCTGATATTGTATATCAACCATTATGAAATTTACATTCATTCATAAAAACAGTCGTCATTTGAGAAATTCAGTATTTTTCTTGTTATTGTACCTAAATTATTTAAATAAATCTTTCATTTTTTAATTTCTTATTTTTACTTTTTGTAACTGATCAGTTTTAGAATCACTCAGTCACCAATATCCAAGATTTTGTACACATCATGACATGGTAAAGTATAATATTAAAAGACGCGTTTGTGAGTGGTCAAATGGTTAGAATATGTGATTCATACATTCCTCTAGTTGACATGGGGTCGAGCCCAGCTGGAACCTATGTGGATTGACCTAGTAAGAGTGACAGTTTATTTATGGAAAACTGGTTCTGTCTTTCCAGATACTGGTTCTCTCCTCCACCAATAAAAACTGGTCATAACCATAGGACTGAAAGATTGTTAAGTTTGGCGTAAAAAATTGATATGTGTTGCTTAGAGCAATTGTTATGTATTGCTTGGCTGTCCTTGTCTTTTGGATAAAACAGTAAAAAACCAAAGTCCTGGGTCACAGATGTCAGCACATTAAAGACCCTTCCTTCTCTACCGCCATAAGTACTTACCATATCCAAAATTTGTCGCCCTTCACTGGCACACGATGATGTCTCCATGTAAGTGAAAGATGCTTGAGTGGGAAGTTAAACAATATGTAAAACATGTACAATCAAGCAACCAGGTTTCATTTAACGTTCCACTCAAGAATATTTCATCATATGGAGACATCACCGTGTGCCAGTGAAGGGCGACGAATTTTTCCTATGCTCAGCCCTTATGACCGTAGAGCAGGGAGGGTTCTTTAATGTGCCAACACCTACTGTGACATGGGACTTCGGTTTTTACTGTCTCATCCAAAAGACGGGGACGGCCAACCCCAGCGTGGTGCTGCGGTGATTTGAACCCCAGACCCTTCGATTTGAAGTCAAATACAATAACCACTCGACCCCGGATAATTGTGTCTTGATCTAATAAAGTCTTCTTTTGATTTAAGAGTCACAGACCTCCAAGTCATTAGTGTTTTGTATTCTAAAAAGTGTTATTATCTCCCTTGTTTTGCAACATGCCAACAAGATTGAAACCATTTTCATGAGGTTAAAATGGTATAGGCACTGACGAAATTGAATAGTATTGATGTCACTTTATTGTGATGCCATAATCAAACTGCCAGCTTACCGGTATATTGGTTTTAGTCCCCTCCCCCCCCCCCTATATTATGTTTTCTGTAGATAACACAAGAGTTCTTGGAAAAGAGAATAAGAATGCAATGCCTAAATGACACTTTTACAAGTGACCACCGTGTCTCTCTGCTGTTAGTGAGTTTGCCTTCTGATCTTGAGGTTATGGGTTCGAGTCTGTGCTGCACTGCAGTTTGCTTTCTCTCTCCTCTGGATGAGCGGTCCAGTTTCACAAATTTTCTCAGGTTACAGAACCCTCACTGCATAATGGCTGTCAGTGGTGAGCATAGGCCAGATTTGTTGCACATCATCGGTATTGGTGACATCTCGATGTAAATAAATGATTCGTAAGTGGGACGTTAAATAACCAAGAAACCAACCAACCTAGAAATTTCATTGGGTGACTATCAGTCATAGTACTCAGGTATATATCAGTTAGCTAGCACTGGGACAGAATTTTACTTTACAGAATCGTTTGTTTAGATAATTTGATATAAAAGGTGCCACTTTACTTTTTACTTTGAGGTATATGTAAATGGGACTGTTTTATGTACCATATGATACCCATAACGTTTGTGCGGGACTAGCATCTCAAATGGAGAAGGAACCTAACTCAATGTAATTTTCCCGTGGAAATTACATTAGTGCGAGATACCGTCTTGTATCACCATTCCATTACTAATAGAAACAACAGTCTCGCACAAATGTTATGGGGGATCATGTGGTACATGAAATAGTCCCATTGCAAAAGCAGTCGTATTTGTCTGAAAATCAAAAAATTCCATTCTGGATAAAACAAATCACAAACAACAAAATCTGTTGTTAACTTTTCACATTTTCAACGTCTTCTCAAGAACCACCTGTCAGATTTCAACCAAACTTGGTAGAAAGTAATCTCATATAAAGCCGCAAAATGTTTGCATACAAAAAGGGGCAAACTCCTTCAGGTGCCCAAAAGGGCAAAAGAGTGATGAAATTGGGTACATCTTTAAAAATTTTCTAATGAACAATTTATCAGATTTCTTTGAAATTTAGGCTTTTTAATAATGAAGGTTGCAAATAAAAATCAAATCTGTTCATAACTGTGCCACTAGGGGGTGCTTTAAGTGTCATGGGATTCAATTTAGTGGAATGTGTTAATCAAGTTGACTTAAATATCTCAGAAACTATTGAACTTTTAAAAATATGGATACAATCATGGAGAGTTCAAAGATCAATATCACAGCAATTTGAAATATTCAAAGCCAAATATCTCGGAGACTTTTGCATTTTTAATATGTCGTTACTGTTGCATAATTGTAGAAAGCAACAAGTTCTATCATCATGGAAAGTTTCAAGGTCATTGGGTCAAGGTAACGGAGCAGTTTGAAATATTCAAAGCAAAATATTTCAGAAACTATCGTGTTTCAAATATATGGTTGTTGCATAATTGTAGGTCATTGGATCAAGGTCAAGGTCACAGAATAATTCGAAATTTTCAAAGCCAAACATCTCAGAAACTATTGCATTTACAATTTATAGTTACATGTATCTGGCATTATTGAAGAGAGTGAGAATTTCTACCATCATGGAAACTTTAAATGTCATTGGATCAAAGGTCAAGGTCACACAGCAATGTGAAATTTTCAGCCCCAAATATATCAGAAACTATTGCATTTTCAATACTGTAAATTCAGAAATTTCTGCAAAATTTTATTTCAGTGACTTAGCGGTCATACAGTTATTTGCAAGAGAATATTTTTCGAGACTTTTAGGCCAGAGGAAACAACATTATGTAGCATGGTGCACATTTCATTCAGGGCAGAATATTTTGTGGTTCATTTATTTACGTGATTGAAAACCCCCATGCAACTACGTGAAACTAAAAAGTTTACAGTATATGGTAATGTTGCATAATTGTAAAAATCAGTGAGGTCTACCATCATGCAAAGTTTCAAGATAATGGGGTCCAAGGTTAAGTTCACAGAGTAATTTGAAATTTTCAAAACCAAATTTTTCAGAAACTTATTACTGTTGCATAATCGTAGAGAGGGATGAGTTCCACCAAAAGTCATGATCACAGTGCAATTTGAAATTTTCAAAGACATCTTTGAACAAATTAATCCACTTTTTCTCATTGGCCAAAAGAAAAGACTTTATGTAGACTTCAAATCTCTAATTCATTGCACTCATCCTAATACAGTGAGAAAGTCTACAGAGATGACAGTCTGTCTAAGAATCACTCAGAATTAGAATATGAAATATTGAAGAAAATAAGCCTCAAAGACAAAAAAGTTTTGGAAAAAACATTTTATTTTTCATGATCACAGGTTAATACAAGTTTTTGCAAATCACAAAAATGTTAATGTACTTGTTGACAATCTTCTTATCTAAATGAGGCTATTTTATTGCGCTCTACATAATAACAAAATGTATTGAGACTTTAAAAATGTAGATGGATGCAAAATTATACAAATTCATTTTCTATCCCCAGCAGGTAAGCTATATAAATGAATGTTTATTGATGACTTTTACATAAAGTCTGTACCTCATTTTGAGGTATCAATAGATGTATTCAAAATCTTTGATTGATATTTATATGATTATTATATTCAACATGAATAGTGGCAAACTTATACAATATAAAGAAATCTCGAATGTCACCTTTTAACCTACGTATTATGACAACAAAAATTTCTAAAGTAGAATGTACTGTACCGAATGTTTGTGTGCCAAACTTCTATTGAAATTTGGTTTTAAGAAAGTAAATAGGATATTAATACATGTACATAAATATAAAATAAACATAGCACCTAGGGTTGCTTGCTTGTCACAGTAAACATGTTTAAAATATATTGCACATGTTTGTAAACCAAGGAACATGCTAATTGATGTTATTATATATACATGTACATGTAATTGTAGTGAAAGAAAATCAATAAATAAAGATAAATATACATGTTTATGATAGCTAAAATGTCTCTGATAACATGTTCACCAATCTTAAAGATGAGGTCTAAGTGTGTGTGTGTGCACTTGTAAAACCGTCCCCCACTTAGAGGAAAGGACCTGTAATGCACTATTAAAAAGTCAAAATCTTTAGAATTTGTAGCAGTTTGCTGGGTAACAGACCTCTTATCATGTACAGAAAAGTTGTATAACTCTCAGTTATACTGTATAGTCAGCAAAAAACAGTATTGAATTTTACTTACCATAAGCCATAAAATTCTCAAAAATAATGTATTGACAATATTAAAGTGTAATCAAATCTAGAAAACTGTAGAGTGAAAACAAGAGAAATTATATGGACCCGAGATTGAATCATTTAATACACTAAGGTAAAAAGCAAATGCACTTACGCAGGTAAAGAAGCAATACAAGATTTATAGGGTGATGATATTGGAAACCATGCAGTTACGTTTTAATATCATAATATTGCCATATTTCACGGCCTTCTGA
The DNA here is from genome assembly GCA_016161895.1 of Pinna nobilis. Lineage (NCBI taxonomy): Eukaryota > Metazoa > Mollusca > Bivalvia > Pterioida > Pinnidae > Pinna > Pinna nobilis. The sequence goes on along the minus strand of JACSZP010006666.1, from coordinate 9,898 downwards.
GGGGGTTATGAATACAAAATGCTGACAATGCATTTTTAAACCAGCTCTTATCACACATTTCATTGGCTACCATATGTAGAACGGATGGCTCTTCCTTGTACAATTTGAGGACAATTCAAGTAAAAAAATCTAACAATATTGATTACCTACAATTACAAACTAAAATGCTATTGATTTTTCTCTTACATATCTAAGGACAATTCTTAAGGTGTCAGCTCGGTGTTTATTACACGGGAGATAGGTACAAAACACTTCACATAAACTTTTGGATTTCTTAATCATGCAAAATGAGTTTGCTGTCTATAAGAATCTAACTCACCTACTTTGTTTTTCAAAATACCTAAGTATTTTAGTGACATTTCATTTTTTAGAGTTTAGGTCACCAAAATAAGTTTCAGGTGTTTTCAGAAGAGCCATGTACATGTTTACTTACCGGTGCTGCAAGTGCTGAACACAAGTTCTATTATATTGGTTGGTTGTATTGTTGTTAGTCCCACTCAAGAATCTTAAATTCACTTTTATGGAGAGGGGCCTCTGTGGCTGAGTGGTTAGCGTGTTCGACTTCGAATCTGAGGGTCCGGGATTCGATTCCCACAGCGCCACTCCGCGGTTGGCCGTCCCTGGCTTTCGGATGAGATAGTAAAAAAAAACCGAGGTCCCGTGTCACAGTAGGTGTTGGTACGTTAAAGAAACCTCCTGCTCTACGGCCAACAGTGCCGAGCACAGGAAAAATTTGTCACCCTTCACTGGCACATGGTGACGTCTCCATATCAGTGAAATATTCTTGAATGGGACGTTAAACAACAATACAGCAACAACTTTTATGGAGATGTCTGACCAATGCCAGCGTAGAATGACAAATGTGGACTTTTAACGGCACTTACGGCTATTTAGCAGTGAGGGCTCTTTGATTTGCTGACACCAGCTGCTGTGACACAGGACCTGTTTTATTGTCCCATATGAGGGATAAGGCATTTAAGCCAATTAAAAGTGAATTCCATGTAGGTTTGAACCCATAACCTCACACTCAGAAGGTAAACACACTAACCACAAACTCACTACAGCACTCATGTTTATGTATGGTAAATGCTGTAATACCAGTCAGGGGTATGGAAATATGTGTTTTGGGCACTTGTCCCTGGGAAAGTAAATTTGAAAACTCTACTTGCCCAGAAGATAAATTAACATGCCTGTATCATTACAAGTTGTGACTGCTTTAAAAACACTACTTGTCCATGGAAAACTAAAAAGCAAAAATTAACTTGTCTCAGTGGCCAACTAACTGGGTCAGGCAATTCTGACATGTTATTTCCACACCCCAGCCTGCTAGTTATATTGAAGATAATCAGTTACATGTGACCCCCATCACTGATGAATAAGAAAAGGTGAACATATCTGAGATAGGCTCAACAATCTAAAGTTTCTATTGCTTTTATGCCAAGCATAATGTTAGTCTATATTTGAGATGCTTCACAATCTAAAGTATTGTGCTCTATAGCCTACTTCACCTGTTCAGTCTCCCAACTGACAAGTGAAGATATCTGAGAAAGAGGGGTTTCTTGATGACCTCTATACTTCACCTGTTCACAGTCTCCCAACTGACAAGTGAAGATATCTGAGAGAGAGGGGTTTCATGATGGTGCTCTATAATTCACCTAGCTACAGTGGTCCCTACTGAAATATGGAGATTAGAGACAGGCTTTGTGATCCAAAGTGTGGTGCTGTATAATTCACCTAGCTACAGTGGTCCCTACTGAAATATGGAGATTAGAGACAGGCTTTGTGATCCAAAGTGTGATGCTCTATACTTCACCTAGCTACAGTGGTCCCTACTGACAAGTGAAGTATAGAGATGGGATTCATGATCTAAACTAAAGTCTATCTATGGTGCGATGCTCTATACTTCACATGCTTGAAGTGGTCCCTATTGAAATGTGAGGATATCTGAAAAGGGGGTTTCATGATCTAAGGTGGTGTTCTATATTTCACCTGGCCAGAGTGGTCCCCAGTGGGAGGAAACCAGAGTGCCTGGAGGAAACCCATGTGTCTGAGTTGGCAACCACGAATACCATCTCACATACTACCTAGGCAGATCCGAGGATTGAACCCGGGTCGCATTGGTTAGAAGCGAGTGTACTAAACACTACGCTACTCAGACACCCGAAATGACATAGATACTCTATCCCTGCTGTCTTTGTCCTTTGCATATTTTTACATTTGATAAAACCTAATAATAATATTCTAATTGGTCTGGCAGTTTATGTAGATAATTTTGTATTGGTTTATCATCATTTACATAATTAGCCACGTGTATGTTCTTTCAAAAACTATAAAGCTGTTTGGGCCTGTCAATTGTTATGAATATGTATAATGATAATGAAGTCAGACAAAATGAATTAAAAGTTACAAGCAGGTTATACAGGTTACAAAAGAATTAAATTTGACAAAGCTCGTATCTCTTGAGTATAGAAAATTAGAACACATCACAGATAAGTGTTTTGTATAAGTTTACATTTACTGTAAATCCAGTTTTATTTGCCAGAATTTTAGTTTCTCATAATTCATGTGAGCAATTACTCGTGAAAATATAGTTCTCGCTAAAGATTCAAACCTTCAATTAACAAACAACATAACTTACCATACTAAAAGTGCACACGCACGAAAATATAATGTCGCGAATACATGTAATTACTTAATAACCGATTCGCCAAAATAAAGTTCCGTGAAAATTTCTGGATCCACAGTATCATGAAACTAATCATTGTAGAGAAAGGTGTTGTCCCAAATATTGTCACTGGCTAGGTAAAAAAATAGGTAGGAGGTCAACATGACAGACATGGAAAGGAGACCATAACAACCAAGGACACCTGTCACGAAAGAGTTGGTATTAAACAAATAGTCATATCTATCCAGTATGGCCCTGTGTCAAGGAAATACCAATACAGTGGAACTTCACTCAAAGACAGCCCATGTGCGGATCTAGTGGGAGAGGGGTCAAGGGGGTCTGGACCCCCTGGAATAGGCAAAATATATACCACAATTTGACAATTAAACTTCGATTCTCGTTTTAACAGCTAGGGTTGGGTTTTTCCTTACCACAAGTTGGACCCCTTCCTGGAAAAATTGGACCCCTTGTAAAAAAATCCTGGATCCGTGCATGCAACCTCACAATAAGGGCCAACATATTACCATTCTTCTAGGCTATATCAACCTCACTGTGGAGATCACCTCTCTGATCAGACCAATTGGAGATTAGGTGGTCTTAATAGCAAGGTTTCACTGTATCTGAGGCCCTCTCTTTGGTATACTTGCCAAGTCTCCCCCATAAATAGGGAGACTTCCTATTCTTCTATGAAATTTTTGATAATATGTTAATACAAAATGCATATCTCGCCCATGAAAAACTTAATTTTTTCTGTTGAAAAAATAAGAGATATCCCATGATATTGAAAAATCTCCCCCATGGAAATTGTTCAAGTTTATGCTTTGGTGATGTTTCTATGTGACTGAAAGATTTCTGAGTGGGGGTTTAAAATAATAATGAACCTCAAATGTCAAGACTTGTATGTATCTTAAAAAGTTTATGATCATAACAAAATGGTTATCTGACTATAAATTATAAGATTGATAGCCAGTTGAGAATACAATGACTCTTACAGCATTGGTGACTGACAGGCATGTTAATACCTGTAGGGTACTTTTGATGTGGGTTTCTTGAAGCCAAAGTTCTCAAATGAATAGCAAAACACCAAATGGGGTAGGTGTGGTAGGGATGGTGAGGGTCCAGGACCTTCCCTTAAATTGCATCATTTTTAAAAAAAAAACTCAAGCAAAATGATGTAAACTGAGTGCATTTATGTATTGTTTTCTTCCTTAAATGGTTATTCATGTTGAAAAGAATCCTTTTTTTTTTCTCAAATCATATCCATGCTTGAGCATAAAAGCAAATATGGTAGCTAACTAGACAGCGTTGATGAAAATCATAAAGAAAACAATCACTTACTAGAGTAGACATCAAACAATAATGGTGGTGACTGAAATGAGTGAGTAAATATATTTGTACACTCTGTATTGGTCAAACATCAATAAGAAAGGTCTGCATAAATGTTTACTTTCCAGTAGCACAGCAAAATATTGGCAGTAATCCTCAGGAATGACCACTGTATGATTTGTTTAATCTGGAAACGAATCTGGCATAAATTGTCCTTGGTTTAAACCGTTTATAGATGCGACCATTGTCAGATGGTCTGTTAACTGAAGGATCTTTCTTGAGGGACCACGTGTGTGAATACATTTCTGGAAAAAAATTTAACATGAGAGACCACTTTCTTGAAAGAGCATAGGATTGCACCATTAACTTAAGAACATACTTCGATCTGAGAATTTACTCAACTGAAGCTAATTCTGAATTCTGATTGGAGCTGAGAAAATTCTCAGACTTAAGTAAATTCTTGAATTGTTTATGGTACACAGCCCTGATTTCCATTATTCTGGGGATTGTCTCCCCCCCCCCCCCCTTGGAATTTGCAAAATATATACCAATATTGGTCAGTTATGCTTAAATTCTCATTTTCACAGGGTTAGGTTTTTCCTTTTTTACAAGTTAGACCCCCCTGGAAAATCTCGACCCCCTGGAAAAAAACCCTGGATCCGCGCATGCACTGTATTGTTTAAAACCATTTTCAACAATCTCTGATGCTATGTCATAT